>LLEY01000099.1:0-237729 GCA_001414485.1 Calycina herbarum | reverse complement strand
CAATCCCTACACGGAGAGGGTTATTAGGAGTCTCAGGAGTACTCAGCGTAGTCCACTCCCATTGACGCAGGAATCGCCTACGATTTTACCAGCTGACTGTTCAGACACCAAACCCCGGTGTCACTGGCCGTCCAGGTGGTCTCTGATTACCTGGCTATTTGAGGTTGTCGATGTACTGATCCGAATCTAGGCCGAATCGAATTCGAAGCAGGTACGCCGGCGCGCTCGAGTGAGATATTATAACAGGCCGTCCCCGGCGGAGTCGAATTTGGTCTTTTAATGTAACGGCACGAAACGGATACTACTACAAAAGAGGCATATGGAAGTGCGTTCGATAGAATGACATACCCGAATACTAGGCTCTGATACGAAGGAAAAGACCAAATTGGTCTTTCCTCAAGAGAGAGTAAGGGCATCTATATACAAGAGGGCCGGATAATAACAAAAGTCCGTACCGATCCGGCTCTGACAATTCCGAAACCATCTGTGCCGTACCATACTCGGCACGTATTCTTGGCTGTTCCGATGGCTCGGCAATTCCATAAATAGCTGGCCATCACACACGTACTACTATAATAAACAACGTAGTTAGAAGCTAATACTAAAAGAGAGAGATAAAGTCTACTTAGTATAGAAAAATATTAATATAAAGAGACTAAGTAATAAACTAGATTATAAGAAACTTAGACTATTTAAAATTAAACAAGTTAAGAGACTTTTAAATTATAAATTAGTACTACTAAAGATAATAAACATCTACCTAGTATTCTATATATCCTTACTTAAACTAGTACTACTAGAAGCACTACTAGCTCTAATTATAAAAATTTAACTAGTAAACTTAAATACTAAATATAAAGTTAAAAGGATTCTTAACTATAAACTTATTAAAAGATAAGTTAAGTATTTAGTAAAATAGTTAGATTATCTATACTTAGAAAACACTTAAGAACTAAAAAGTAATCTTAACTATTACCTAGTATAACTTTAGAAGTTCTACTAGTAAAACTTAGGTTTACCTATATCTTATAGTTAAGAGGAAAAGCTTTAAGAAAAGCTAGGTTAAAACTTAATTTAGATTAGGAGCTAACAAGGTTAGATAAGGCTACTAGGTATATAATCTCTGCCTTCTATTATTCTTCCTCTATCTCTTACTATTCTTTCTCTTTTCTTTCTTTCTCCTTCTTCTCTTTCTTCTTTACCTTCTTAGTAGTATTAAGTTTATTAAGAAAACGAAGACTATAATAAGATATCCTATATTACCTTTCTTTAAGAAAGGCCTTCTACTTTCGTAAACGTAGAATCTTTACTATCGCCTTCTTCTCTTCCTTCTCCAGCTTCTCCTCTTATCTTTTAATAGAGGTCTAGTTACTAGTATAAGAAACGTTCTTCTCTTAAGCATCGTCGGTTCTATTATATTTTAGCTTTAACTAAACGTATTTAGAATATTAAGAAGATTAAGAGGTATTAATAAATACCTACACTTTTAGAAAGTATAGTAAAAATATAATAATATTTTATTATAAACTATTTTAATACTTTTTATAAGAAGTATTCGTTCTTCTTTCTTCTTTTATATAAAATAGGATATAATAGAAAGGAAAGGATGTTACTAGTACTCTAACTAAGTTTCTTAGCTTATACTTAAACGTAAGGACACGCTAGGCTAAGAAGAGGATAGTATTATAAATTACGTTATACGTAGTAAGTAGTCTAGACAGCGCTTTAACAGGATAAGATATAATATCTAAGAAATAGAAGATAATATAAGAGGAAATCAGTAATATAAAGGTATTTAGGTATTCTAGGATCTCACTATTAGATAACTATTAGTAGTTATATAATAGATCCCCTTAGATCTCTTAAGAGATCTAGAGAGATCCAGGGATCTAGGCTTATATAAGGATCTAAGTAGTATAAAGGGTTTTATATATAACTGGCACGTCTGCTATTAGATAGGAGCTTTATACTTAACTTTAGTTATTAATCTTATTATCTCGTTTAATATCTTTAATATAAGTAACGAGTTCACTTCTAAGTAAACAATCTATCGCGTCTATACTTCTTACCTATATACCAACCTTCGAGACTTAGTCATCTTTGTTTAGTTCGTTTGAGTTTCGTTATACTAATGTCACGAATCACGTGCACACGTGATAAGTGAAGACCAGGCGGCGTCCTGACAGGTTAAGCACTATCGGAATACTCTTATAGTAGATAGGGATCGGTTAGGTTAGCTAAGCGATCTAAGGATTTCATTATAATAATCACGTAACGAAAGGGACCGCTGGATCGCTAGGCGAACTAGCTCGTTAGATCGCCAGCTCGACGAGCGAGTTAGCTACCTAGGGGAACGAAGGTTCTATATATACTAGTATGTCTGTTATCTAGATAGGAGCTTCATACTCAACTTTAGTTATTAATCTTATTATCTTATTTAACATCTTTGATATAAGTAACGAGTTTACTTCTAAGTAAATAACTTAGCGCATCTATACTTCTTACCTATATACTAACCTTCGAGACTTAGTCATCTTTATTTAAGTTTATTTAAGTTTCGTTATACTTTAAGCACCTACTTAGAAGTTCAGTTGCTATGGCCCTAGCAACCCCCGCTATAGCAGCTAGCCTGAATACTAGTCGAGTTAACGTTATAGGAATATCTAGAAGTGTAACCGGGAGAACACCTGCCGGTATATAGTTAACTAGGAACGACGATAATGTTAGTATACTAGACGCCCTCGAGCTCTATAAGGTCGAAGTACTTGAATCTATTAAAGTTAAGATACTAGATATGTATTATAGGAAGCGAAAGGAACTCGACTTATTCCTTCTCTAAATAGACATCTACTTTAACTTTAACTTTAATAAGTTCAAAGGTAATTATAACTTACAAACTATCTTTACTATCTCCTATCTTAAGGGATTAGTATTAGAATAGGCTTAGCTATACTTAGAGGACTTCTTTGAAAATAAGGATAAAGACGGAAAGATAGAATTAACTAAGATTATATTTAAATCTTAGAGAGGATTTAAGGTAACTATTAGGAAAGTCTTCGAAGACTTTAATACGATCTAAATAGCTATATATAAGCTTTTAGAATTATACTAGACTAGATTAGTAATAGATTATGCTAATAAATTTCAACGTTATAGAACGAAGTTAGAATAGGATATAATTGCTCTTATAGAACTCTTTTATAGAGGATTAAAAGTATATATTTATAAAGAAATAGCTAAGTAGAATATATAATTCTTAACTATTATAGGTATAATCGAGGAAGTTGTCTAGCTAGATAACCGACTATATAAATTTAGAAAGAGTAACCCTAGATATAGGGAAAAAAGTAAAGAGTTAGGAAAGTAGAAGCACTCTTATACTAATAAACATAGTAAGAAGGCAAACGCTATATAGAAGAAAACCTTTCTAAAGAAAGGAGGACTTTTCTAGAAAGAGTGAAATCATCAACGTAAGTAGAACTTATGTTATAATTATAGCTAACTAAGCTATAGAGTAAATAAGTATAGTAAGAAGAAAGACTCTAAGGGAAAGAAATAAATTAATACTACTATTTAATAATAGGTAGCTTTAACCGATTATATTAAACTTATAGATAAGGAGCTCGAAGTATAAGGATATAGAACCTAGATTAAAAATAACAAAGGAATTAGTAGTATATAAGATACTAATAACAACAGGGATCTACTTCTTAAAGAATATTATAATATATAATTAGTAATAGAATCTAAGCAACCTTTTTAAGTAGAATACAAGTTACTACTATCGACTAGTTCTTTAGAGACATTAGATTCATCTTCTAGTTTAGAAGGAGAAATAAAGAATAAAGACTCTAAAGTTAAAGAAACTTAAGCTTTTCTTAGAACTTTTAAATAAGGAAATCGATAAGTATATATCGATAACTAGAAACTAGACTTCTAGAGTCCTTATATAACGTAAGAGGTTAACCTAACTATCTTAACAATATATATAGTTATAAGTAATAACCCTAAAATAATAACTCTAGTTAGCTTAATTACTAGACGGAAAACTATTAAAGGAAAGGAACTAGAACGGAAACGATAACTAGCTAAGAAATATACTTACTCTAAAGTAAGAGATATATAGAGAATATATAATATTTTAGGTAAGACTAGTATATAGATATAGTAAGTTCTAATAGGATTTATAGGACGAATTAAAACCTCTTTCCTTAGAACACTACCTGAAGATGTTATATTAGAGGAATTTAAGTAATATATTATAGTTATATTAATTAGGAATAATAGGTTAGTATTAAGAAAATACGACTTATAATAACTATTTAGTATATTATTCTAGGAGTAAAGGGAATTTAATATAACTAGATAGGCTAAGATAGAACTAGAAGAAATATGCTATCTATTAATAGGAGAACTATAGTTTATAGAAACAGTTTAAGAAATAATAGTATAATAGATACGATATAAACTAAGTCCGACTTTAGACTAGTTATTATAGAAGCGATTTAAAGGAATGTTACTAGAGCTTACTAGAATAGTAGAATATTATTAGATATACGAAGTAGTATTATTAGATAAAGAAGGAGTAGTATTCTTTCCTTAGTCCTAGATTAGAGCTGTTAAGGAAAAGAATTTAAGAGACTATATATTTAAGGTTTACTATATAAAACTAGAGATAAGTATACTAGAGGCTACTTTAGATTATCTATATATAGGAGAACTATAGTCTATAGAAGCTATTTTAGAAACCAGTTATAAATAGACCTAGTATAACTGTAGATAAATACTAAAGTAATTTATAGAGGAAATTCCTAAGACTATAGGAATTATAGAACATAGATTAGTATACGAGATAGTATATGCTAATAAGGAAAGAGTAAGATTCTTTCTATAGTATAAGAATAAGAAAAGAAAAAATTATAATTAAGAAAATTAATCTTTCGAAGTCTAATATGTTAAAGCAAAGTTAGACGCTACTTTAAGAGAAAGACAGTTAGTAATAACTATAAAAGTAAAAGAGAAAAAGTTATAAGTTATAATAGACTTAGGAGTAATAGGTAACTTTATCTCTCTAATAGCTTAGGAGAAGCTAAACGTTCTAATTAAAGGAATAAGACTATATTACTTAGGAGTAGTTAATAGAATAGATATTATATATTAAAACGGAATTATTAATTAATAAACTATTCTAATAGAAATTAATATTAAAGGATACTACTTAGATATATAATTCGATATTATTAAAATAGGAAGTAAGGAAGTAATACTTAGTATATTATAGATTTAGGAACATAATCTAGAAATTAACTAGAAGGCTAGAATAATAACCTTTAGTTAATATAAATATATAGGTTTATATTTATAACTTTAAGGCTAGAACGAGGTTAGCGCTACCTCTTTTAAAGCGTTAGGACACCTTGTCTAGGGTCCTCTATAGGTTAGTAAGAAAGCTAATAACAAAATACCTATATAGTATAGAGAATTTAAGGCTTTGTTTAAAAACCTAGAAGACTTATAAGCCTTACTAGAACATTGCTTATAGGATTATAAGATTAAATTAAAAGAGGGTTATTACCTTTTAAAACAGAAGCTTCAGTTATATAACTAGAAAAGCTTATAGAGAATAGAAAGTTATATAAAGAAAGGTATTAAGAAGGGATATATTAGAAGATCTAAGTTACTAATTACTTTAAATATGCTTATTATTAAGAAGAAAGATAACCTAGATAGGAGAGTATATGTTAATTATTAAGAAGTAAATTATACTATAGTTAAGGACGCTTATCTACTACTACCTAGCTAATACTTGTAGGATAAGTTAGGTAAGGTAGTACGATTTACGAAATTAGATTAATAAAACGCTTATAGACTTATATAAATAAAAGTTAGAGATAAATAGAAGATAGTATTTGCCTTACTATTAGGCCTCTATAAATATATAGTTATACTATTTAAACTCTATAATATACTAGCTATATATTAGAGATAAAATAATAACATTTTAGGAGATCTTCTAAGAGTAATAGTAATTTATTATCTAGATAATATCCTAATCTTCTTAGAAAAAGAAGAAGAATATAAGAGATATATTAGAGAAGTTTTATAATAACTTATAAAAGTAAATTCTTAGTTGAAACTCTTAAAATACGAGTTTAGAGTAACTTAGATACTTTTCCTAAGATAGGTATTTAGTCTAGAAAAAATAGAAATAAATCTAGTAAAGATCTAAGACATCTTAAACTAGAAATTACTAGAGAATATAAAAGATATATAGTCCTTCCTTAGATTTATAAACTTTTACTATCTATTTATATAAGACTATATAAAGATTATTAAACTAATGTTAGTACTAGTTAAGAAAGCTATTAAGTTTATATAAAATAAATAAGTAGAGAATACTTTTTAAAAAATTAAAGTAAAGTTTATAGAAAAACCTATTCTATATAATTTTAATATAGATAAACCTAGTACGATTAAAATAGACGCTTTAGACATAGTAGTAGGTACGATTTACTTATAACTAAATAATAAAGGGAAACTTATATCTATTATATATTATTCTAAAATATTTAACCTAGTATAATAAAACTATAGTATTTTTAATAAAGAACTGCTTACTATAGTATTAGCTTTAGAATACTAGAGAATTTATTTATAGCTAATAAAATATCTAGTTATAGTTTTATTTAACTACGAGAATCTTAGGACGTTTACGATAACTAAGGAACTTATAATAAGACGATTAGCTAGATAGTTAGAGATATTAGAAGGATTTAATATTATTATTTAATATATAAAAGGAACGTTAAATACTTAGGCTAATACTCTTAGCTAGAAACCCAGATACGAGAGAAATAAGGAGTATAAGAAGATTACGATCTTAAAAACTCTTAAGAATAGAGACTTAGTACCTACTATATATAAGATAGTAGTAATAAACGATATCTAGATAGATAAGATTTAGAATATATATAAAGGTTATAATTAATATATAAAAGGGAAATTATAGGTTCCTAGCTTATATATAAAGGAGTTTATATAAGAATACTATACTATACTCGCTTACGGTTACTAAGGAATTCGTAGAACCTTCTAGAGGATAAGATAATACTACTATATTAATCGGTTATCTACGATAGTTAAGGAAGTAATAATAGAATATAATACTTATACTAGGAATAAGGCTTCTTACTATACTCCTTATAGATAGATAAACACTACTTTAATACTATAAGTACCTTAGAAATTAATATCTATAGATTTTATTATTAAATTACTAAAATCTAAAGATCTAATAATAGGAGTTAAATATAATATAATCCTAGTTATTATAGAACGACTTACGAAGTATATAATTCTTATAGTATATATAGAGTTAAGTATAGCTAAGGAATTGGTATTTGTATTCTTTAGGGAAGTAGTCTTAAGATATAGACTATCTAAAGAAATACTCTTAGATAGAGATAAGCTCTTTACTTTAAAATTTTAAATCGCTCTTATAGAACGATTAGGTATAAAAAGAAAGCTCTTTATAGCTTTCTACCTTTAAATAAATAAAGGAAACGAACAGATGAATTAAGTAGTTAAAATATACCTTTATTATTATATAAACTACTAATAGAATAACTAGATAGAACTGCTGCTTTTAGTATAGTTTACTTATAATAGTTTAGTAATAGAAATAATACTTATTATACTATTCTATACTAATTTTAAGTATAAATTATTAGTATATTAAGAACTACTGTCTATAACTATTAATAACTAACTTACTTATATTCAGGTCTTAAAAATTAAGAGTCTATATAAGGAACTTATAAAGGACCTATAATTTATAGTAGAGAGAAATACGTACTACTATAATAAACAACGTAGTTAGAAGCTAATACTAAAAGAGAGAGATAAAGTCTACTTAGTATAAAAGAATATTAATATAAAAAGACTAAGTAATAAACTAGATTATAAAAAACTTAGACTATTTAAAATTAAATATATTAAAGGACCTTTGAATTATAAATTAGTACTATTAAGAATAATAAACATCTACCTAGTATTCTATATATCCCTACTCGAACTAGTACTACTAGGAGTACTACTAGCCTTACTTACGGAAATTTAACTAGTAAACCTAAATACTAAGTATAAAGTTAAGAGGATTCTTAACTATAGACTTGTTAAAGGATAGGTTAAGTATTTAATAAAATAGTTAGATTACCTATATTTAGAAAATACTTAGGAACCTAGAAAAAATATCAACTAGTACTCAGAGGAACTTTAGGAGTTCTACTGTCGAAACCTAAGTCTGCCTATATTACGTAGTTAGTAGGAAAGGACTTAAGAAAGGCTAGGTCGAGGCCTAGAGCGAGGGTAGGGTCGGAAACGTCGAGCGTAGGAAGGGCGGCCAGCTTAGTAGCCTCTTCTTCTATCTGCTTCTTTTCTTCCTCCTTCTCCTTTTCCTTTCTTTCTAATTCTTTAGTAGTATCTAGCTCCTTAAGAGAGTTAAGACCAGCTACTATCATTCTCTACTTCTAGGTATAAAGCAGCTTCTTCTGCTTATTAACCTAGAGGACTTTCGCTATAGCCTTATTAGCCTCGTCCTCTAGTTATTAGATCTAAGCATTTATAGACTCTTAATCTTAAATAGTTAGTATATAGTTTACCTTATAAACGTTATAAGTCTTACTATTCTTTATATAACAACTATAGCAATTTAGACTTTTATCTTAAGAAGCGACATATTTATTTATAAAACTAGCTTTTAAATATCAAGTATAGAGTACTATTTTTATTCTAAATAAGTTAATTTCTTTTCTAAGAGCGATATACTTAGTATATTTTATTAAACAATCGGGTAGTATAGTAAAAAGAGAAGAAGGCTACTAGCCTTCTAACGATATTTCTTAGGTTGTACTTAAGTATAGGGATACGCTAAGCTAAAAAGGGGATAGTATTATAAATTATATATATATATAATAAGTAAAGACTAGGCAGCGTCCTAATAGGTTAAGCACTATTAGAATACTCTTATAGTAGATAGAGATCGGTTAGGTTAGCTAAGCGATCTAAGGATTTTATTATAATAATTATATAATAAAAGGGACCGCTGGATTACTAGGCGAACCAGCTTATTAGATCGCTAGCTTAATAAGCGAGTTAGCTACCCGGGGGAACGAAGGTTCTATATATACTAGTACATCTACTATCTAGATAGGAGCTTCGTACTCAACTTTAGTTATTAATCTTATTATCTTATTTAATATCTTTAATATAAGTAACGAGTTTACTTCTAAGTAAACAACCCGGCGTATTTGTACTTCTTACCTATATACTAACCTTCGAGACTTAGTTATCTTTGTTTAAGTTCGTTTGAGTTTCGTTATAACTAAGTGTTATCTAGTGAACTTAAGAATTCAGAAGTAGGAAGGTCCTTTTTAGACTTCTTAGCTCTCTTAGACTTCTTTTAAGAAGAATTTAGTAGTATCTTAAGTAATAAAAGAGGTAAAAGTAATAGATAAAAGAGTAGAAATAATAGATAAAAATGTAGATAAAAGTATAGATAAAAGTATAGATAAAAGTATAGATAAAAGTATAGATAAAAGTATAGATAAAAGTATAGATAAAAGTAATAAAAGTAAGGATTATATAGGTAAGGTTAGTAGTAAGATTAGTTAGTAAGTTACTTAATTATTTAGTTAAAATACTAATTTTAGTTATCGGATAGTTACATTTTTAAGCTAAACGATATTAACAAGATAATTAGATAATAAGAGAATAATTAATTTAATTATCTAGTACTAAAAAAGAGCACTGCCGATAATAATTATGATTATTCTATTATCCGATAATTGAGCCAAACAGGCCCTTAACTTGTTGAATTAAATTAATTATACGTGGTATCTAAGAGGAATTTGAATTGCTTTACCCCCACGTTGAAGTGGAATAATAGTGAAACATGCCCTGAGCAGTGAGCCTGAGTTTCTCTCCCAGAGCGCAGCGGCAACCTCAGCCTCAACCTCACCAAGCTTGATTTCTCAACAACCTACACAAATATCCCCAATGTCGAAATCAAATACCCTCACTGAATGGCTGAAGCCATCGTCTGCAAGCTCACTCAACGCCGCAGACTCACCAGCTCCCCAAAAAAGACCAACGCACCCGTCGAGCTGCCGGAGGACGAGTCCGAAGACGAGCCAGTAAAGAAACAGAAAACCACCAAGAAAGCACCCGCGAAAAAAGCTGCCACGAAAAAGACACCTGCGAGGAAGATGGACGGAAGCAAGGCTGCTCAGCAATTGTACAAGAAAATAATTGGGGATGTCGATAAGAAGGTCAGCGGGCTGGATGCACGCGTAAAGAAGATGGGACCCAACAGCAAATCTATCACAGCGGATACATACGCAAACGCCATGGCGAAATTCTCGAAAGATGTTAAGAAGCTTATGGAATTGGGTCCTGAGGGCGCAAAGCTCGCGTTCAACCTCCTCCTTTATATCGCTCCCCATACACACGAACAATCGATGCAGATATGCGGACCACGACGATGCATATGCGGAGCTCGATGAATTGATGCTGGAGGTTATTGCAGCAAGAGACGATCTCGAATACGAAGCCAGCAATGTCGATTCATCGTTACCCAAGGTTCCGCACCGCTGGACAGAAGACGATGCCGATGTTGGGGAATTCAAGACTGGACGACCGAACAAACAGCAGAGAGGGCAAATTGAAAGACAGAGGGCTGCGTGGATCAAGAGACGTAACATTGCTTGTCACGAGAAAATAAAGAAGGTAATAGATTGGATCTCAAACGCGATTGAGGAATTGAAGGGAGAGCAAGCTTTTATCAAAGACTACGGCTTGGACGGATACTTTACGAAGAGTGTTGCAAAATTGGAGGAACTGAAGGCGGGTGGAAATGCTGTCACAGAAGAATTGGGAGGCTCCGAGGGACCATATGGATGCGGCTGAATAGTGGGTTTTGAATACTGCGTCTTTTGAGCGAAGTTTTGGAGTTCAAGCTGGGTCGTCATGTCAGTTATTTAGATTGGTTAAGAAGGTCAAGTCTCGCAGACAATCCCTTCATTTTGTATTAGTCACTTCCCCTATACTGTGCTGTGCTGGTGCTCGTTTTACAACCAATCGCGTTCGCCAGATTCCGTGGAAAACATGCACTACCGGTACAAAAGTAAGACATCCTCGCTTGTTCTTTCTCTTTGACGTCTGCAGGAAATATAATTTGCTTTTGCGTAAACGACTAGCCAGTAGTTTGGTGGTCTAGACTCAATTTGAGCTGAAAAAAGCATGGGCGGCAAGCCTTCAGCCCGCCACCAAAACCCTTCCCGAAGCCTCCTCATCTCTTTTGGGCTCCCCTCGCAATGGACGGGTTAAAGTGGCAGTAAATACATCAGGTTCGTACCTGCTCTCGTTGTTCCAACCTCTAGAGTAAAAACAGGGAATTATTCTAAAAGGTTAGAACAATCTAAAATATTAACCCAGGTGTTTCCAACATTGTCCTAAAGGATTTGGGGTAATGCAAATTGTAATGCCATTTCGCCGCCGCTTTTGTTGAGGCTCTCAGTCTCCTGGGCACTTCGCTAATCTGATGCTCGCTTTTGCCCGAGAATATTGTTTTGTTTTTATTTCCAATTATTCAAATGTGCCGCTACGCCCACAAAATGCTTATACTACAGGTGTACCTCAAAGTATCTGGCCCTGTCGGCTAGCATGACTTGTCAATTCTATATCTGAATCTGAGATTGGAGTATTTCCGTACTATGCTCAATTTGATCATCTTGAAGAATTGCACATGGGGTCACGATGCCGGAATAGTCTCCTATTCTGCAGGGCTCAGGAGTTGCCTCGTTCGCTGCTCTCATATAAAGGTAGACATTCTTCTTGCATCCTCAGTCTCCTCCACCATCTACACACTCATTCTGTTTGCCAATTTGGCTCTGTCGCTCATTAATTGTTTGCTCTTTTCGAAGAGTTGTTCTATAATCCACGCTCTTTTAATTTTCTTTACTTAATATTTTACCTCCTCTAATCACAATGCGATTCTGGACCGTTTTGCTCCTTGCAGGTACTGCTCTTGGGCATCCTCAACTGCAAAATTTTCGAAGAGCCAATGGCACATCTACCCCTTCTTACGTATCGAATTCGAACTCAACATCGAACTCTTCAACATCTGTTGCTGATGTTCTGCCTACTCCGGTCTCTACCGATGGTGTTGCAACCGCCTCTGCATCTTTCTCTGGCGATTACGAGTTCCCTACCTCTCGATTTGGAGCAATTCCAACATTGATGCCTGTTATCCCGGACACTGTCGATGTTAACAAGGTTGAGAACCTTACACCTGTCAAACCTGGCTCTGGGGAGCCTCTTCATTACCTCCAAGAATCACAATCGGGTACGTTATTCACCAGTTGGCTCCACTCTCGATCTCGTAGTTACCCAATGGTTGATACTGACTTCATACAGGTGGTGCTGGCCTATTTGCAATCGCCACGCCAAACTGGAAATTCCCATCCGTAGTTCTCGACCACTCCGCTGCCATTTCAAGCGTCCAGTTTTCAACATCAGGCAATCTAGTCATCGTCTTCGCCAATAAAGCAGCTTTCGATCATGGTGCCACCAATTGGAATGCGAAGGATGGCTTGATATTCATCACGTACACTCCGGGATGTGGGGACTTTGACAAGAACGAACGCTGTTACTATGAAGCGAATGCCATCAACTTCAATGGCAACTCTCTTTCGGCAATTGCCAATGGTGCCCCTCAGTCAATTCACGATGCTACAAACAATATTCAGCTGCAGTGGGGTGATTATAACAATCAAGCCGTCAATTACGCAAGTGGTGCGCCCACACCATCGGGAACTTCTAGTCAATCATCCGGATCAGGAACTACTGGGTCTGATTCTCCTTCTACCTCTTTGCCAACCACCCCAACAACCAGACCAAAGTGTACTGCACCCGTCGATAACAAATACAACCTGCCTACAGCATGCTTGGGGTACCATTTTGATGATGATTTGGATTCAGGCCTCGGCTATTTCAATTTGTCGCATTTCGATTTCGCGCAATTAATTGAGGATATTGGTCTCAATTATGATGACGATACTGACCTCTCGGTATCATTGGATAAGAGAGGGATCAAGGATGATATCAAGGCGGGGCTGGATCGAGCAGGGAAGGCAGTTGTGAAAGTTGCCAACGACGCGAAACAAAAGGCCGACAGAGCGGCGGAAGATCTCGCGAAGAAGTTTAAAGCAAAAACACAACAACTCCAAAATGCAGCCAACAATCTCGCCGCGCAGGCCAAGAAGGACCTCGACCAATTATACAACAAGTATAAGAGTACTGTGGACGAGATTAAAGGGGACATTCAAACTTTGATGAAATTTCTCCAGGGTACCCCGATCAAGATTCCTTTTGACGAAACGCCACGTGATAGTAAGCTGCAAAATCCTTTCGAAGTTCTATTAACTAACTTCCCCTAGTTACTCTTCCTCGCCCATCCAAAGATTGCGAGGGCAGTGGAAATGCCAAGCGTGCCACAAGTTCCAAAGCGACACCAAGAAAGACCAAGGCCTCAGACCAGAAGAAGGAAAAGAAGGAAAAGAAGGATGCTTGCCACCCAAAGGAGGGAGCCAAAGGCGGTATGTTACTTCCCCACTCGATCATCTCGAAATTCTGGTTTTGATAGCCTTCAATAGTTGAATCCCCATGGGGAGGAAAGGCGGTTCTCATTAAGTCATTCGGGAACACTCCCACTGAGAAGGAACTTCGCCCATCCGGAAGCCGCAAGCAGACACTTCTTACGAGAGGCAAATTCCTCAATATATATTGCGTTGATTGTGGTCTTACGGGGTCACTGACCACAAAAGGCTTTATGTTTGTCTCACTTCACACCACACCCGCTCAAACTAAAGATTTTAACATTTTCTTAGAAAATTCGATACCAGGAATGGGATCACTGAAGGAAAGGTCGAGGGCGACATTCCTAATTTGTCGGTCGGCGCGGGAATTGGAATTTTCGGAGCATGGGAGGAAAAACATGAATATAAGCAAAACTTATACGATATTCCTATCTCGGTGGGTGTTCTCCAAATCCCTCCCCCCCCTTCCGAGTTGTTTCGGAGGGCCAAGAGTCTCTTTCCTCCTTGGTCAATGCTATTCTTTCTCGTCTCCCCGCAGACATCCTTCTAGAATAGCAATACTAACTCCGAGATCTTCTTCAGCCTTTTACGCTCGGCTTTGCTACTATCGGGCCCATCATCTCAGTTGGCACGTCGTTTAAGGTGGGTGTTTTCCGAGTTCTTTTTTCCTCTTTCAGATCGCTCCACGAAGGTGGAGACCCTGTTTCCTCCTCCTTCTTCCTTAGACATCCTTTTAAGTTCGGCAATATTGACTCCCAGTAGGTTGGCGGAAAATTGGAGGGAAATATTCATGCTCGTAAGTATCGCTCCATTCTGATTCTCAATTATAAACAAGTCAAGCACTAACATTACCTGTAGGTGCCGATATCAAGTTTGAAAAGATGAAGTTCTCCTACGATTTTGCTAGCAAAAAGTTCGATAAGAGTGGATTTGTGCCAACGGAGATTGTCCCCAAGCTTGACGTCGAAGGCCAACTTTCTTTAACAGCGGGTTTTGGCATCCCAGTTGCCCTCGAGCTCGCATTGACAGTTGGGCCCTGTTCCTTTTGCAAAGGGTCAGTGGGTATCGAGACTATGCCAACGCTCGAGGCGAATGCAAGTATTGCAGCCCAAGCCAATTACAACTTCAAGACCAAGACAGGCGATTATGGTTTGAAGCCAATTGATGGTTGCAAGGGCATTTCAGCAGTCATCACTGCGAGGAATTATGTCAATTTTGTTGGCCATACTTTCAAAATTCTCAAAGACCTGGCTCTGCCTATTCATGTTTCTCCTTCCTTGAAGATCAAGAATTTCTGTATTGACTTGTAAGTCAACACGCCTTACCCATTCTGATCCGAGGAATGCTAATATCCAGTAGAAGCAAAAAGGAGACGCCGAAACGACAAGTTCCTACCATTTCAGCTTCCGCTAATTCCACCAATAATGGAACCGAGGTCTTGTTTGACCTAACTCCCTTCGTTGTGAACACGGTGGATGATCTTGGATTCGTCGAACATTTCAACCCCAGCGTTCCTTTGAATATTGGCCAAGATGGGGACTACTGGTACAGCACAATTTCTCTCCAAGGTTCAGACGGCGCGTACTTTTTCTCGTCGTGCAATGATGGAAACGTTTACATGCAAACAGTAAGTTGAGATCATCCTTTTTGAAGCTATGGTCCCATATATTCTGAGTCAAGGGCTGATCCTATGATATCACAGAATGAGACATACTACGACTTGGACTTTTATGAGACCTGCACCACACTCTGGGCAGGTTCAGACGAAATCGTTCTATCAGCTCCAAGTGGTGCAGTACTCCACTACTACAATAACACCATGTCCAAAACTGGTGTATCCAGATTACGAGTCTCTCAAGAAGACGAATTGCCAGATACCGCCGTTTACGTGTAAGTTAATTTCCCCAACCCAGCTCTCCTCATCTAGAGTACCAAACTGACGAGCCACCCCAGTGCTCTCGCACCCTTCACCTATAACCCAACAGACAACTCTCCCCCAATGCTAGCAGCGATCGACCCCTACGATAACCTCTTCTTCCCCGTAGTATGCACCTACACCAACACTAGCCAAGGGGCAAAGATCTACCTGGTAGACTCTGATGTTGAAGCCGGTATCGCTATGCTCAAATCCCCAGATATCTCGTACTCCATAACGAATGGCGAGGTAAAAGACTGCCAGGTTTTATTCTTGGAACTTACCGATCGCACAGAAGGCGCATGGTCAGACTACGATGATGACACTGACTCGATTTATGAGAATGATCCGTTGGAATTGGAGTTTGACGAGAGTTTTTTGATTGATGGGAATATTGATGAGAGCAAGCTTGGGAAGGTTCCTGAAGAGACGGACTTTGAGTTTGATGATCCTTTGGGGGAGGACTGGCTCGATGATGATCTTGTGAATGACGATGCGGAGGAGACTGTTTAGAAACGAGCCACTCCCAGCTTCGATGCCCATACCACTTCTACAATTCATGGTTTTGGATGATAAGTCATGTTGTTGTACCCGAGGAGAACCTTTCTCGCAGTGGACAGAAAAAGCAGTAGTCAAAGCTCGTTGTTCTGTATTTCTAGTACAATTTGATATTACCCCAAATATTTTGGAGCAATAATACCAATTAATTTAAATTACCCTAGAGAGCTAGAAGAACGAGTTAGATAGGCATGTACGAACTTGACCATTACTGCCACCTTTTACTGTCCATTGCGAGCCTTCTCAGTGAGCGCGCCTCTGCATCGCTAACCAAAAGAGGGGGCGACAACATCGACTTTCCTATCAAGAACTTGACATGACGTTGGAAAAATATACTAAAAATATCAATCGAAGCAGTTATAGCTTGGTTTTTTTATTGCTAAATTTCAATTATTTCGACGAACCCTGTTCTTGAATCTGTGGTGGTGTTGCTCGCTTCCTGCCGCCGCAAACAAAAATGGGTCTGTAATTCAGGCATCGTTTGGGCGTTTGGTTACAGGACCCGGGCAACCTGTATCGATTTTCCGAGCAGAGCTCCTAAGTAGAGTGATTTCCATATTTCCCAAGAATATTTCCGACACATGTTTCCGAAATATTTCCGAGCATGCTTAATCCGAGTGATGACCGTGATATATCTCCGAGTAACATCTTCGAGTAACATCTCCAAGACTATATTCAGGTATCATATTTCCAACAGAATATATCCGAGAGAAATATGTCCGAGTGAATATGTCCGAGAGGGAGTAATTCCAAGCGACGATATTTCCAAGAGGTATCCTACAACAAAGTATATCTCAGCACAACAGACTCGTAAAAATACCAAAAAAATACAGTGAGAATCCGGACTAACTAATCAATCAGTCGGCGCCAGCAATTCATTATTTAAATGTGTTGTTGTTAACGGAACATGATGAAAACCATTGTCGTGCCATTGATTGCACCATCACGGACCGCGGAGGTGGACAAAACAGCCTAGCGACAACATCACCTTTTCAAAACAGGTGTATCTCAACACAATAAAGTCCTAAAAATATACAAAAAATATTAATAGAGTCGGAAAGATCTAATAGTTAGTTGTACCCCCCGCGACCTGGTATTTTAAAGCGTTGTCGCTAACGTATACTATTCCCAGATCCTTAGTCCTGTCGTAGTCGTGTCCCGCAAACGTAAAACTCGACGAAAAGCCCCTCAATTTTATCGGCGCTAATCATGCAGGCAGCTTTTGCGATGTGCAACAAAACCAAGAAAATTACCGAAAGAGGCTTGGTTCATACACTAGAGAGACACTAGGCAGGGAGCAGATTGTGGAAGTGAATAGAACTCGGCCAAGCGTGTTTTCGGGCAAATTGCAGCACCCCTTTTTCACACCCTCCCAGTGTCGCTTTCTCTTTAGGATTCACTAAATCGAGTTGAAGCTTAGCTCATGGTATTGAATTGTTTATCGCAATATTCACACTGCTACAACCCCTCCCTGTATTCACAAATAGTTTTAGGAGATTCACGAGCAGAGCACTTTTGCCCCTTTCTCTTAAAAATTGACTCAACAGTTGCATTTGTGCCAAAACGTAGAGCTCTATTCAGTTGTTTGACATTCAGGACTCAATAATGGAGCCAACGAGGTTCACATTAATTAACCATTCATCTTCTACTCAGCCACGACTAAGCCGATCATGAAATTGAGGAGTATGTCAATCTATAAAACTACAGCAGCCCCAGGAGTTTTCCCTAAATTCCACATATCAACTTGGATTCAACAAACTATCTCCTTCCTCACAAGGACTCAACATTTCGCGACCAAAATGGCATCTTCAAACTCTAACCACGAACTCGATCCGTATAAACTGTACTATTCTCCCTTCGCCATTCTTGGAGCTGTGAAGCCAAGTGGAGGTATAGCCTACTCCAAAGTCTTCCTTCAGCAATCCGAAAGCGAAAAACTCTGATTACTTTCCTTTCCACAAGCCTTATTCATTCAACAAGAACTCCAACTTCAACACTCAGCTACTAAATCTTACGTATACCACCATAGGGGCTCGGTAGATTTTCACTGCGGCGGGGAATACAATCATTCCAAGATAGTCGATCTTGCGACCGGTTTCGTCGAAAATAACAGCAATGCACCCAAGTCCGATATCAGCCAAGCAGTTGAAACCTTCCTCACTAGCTGCAAAAACAATTTCATGGACAAGAAGAAACACGAACTTACAAAGAAAGGCCCTATTCAAGAACTCCAGCCAAAGGGATGCTACTTCATCATACGAATCCAAGACGGAAGTCTAACAAAAGAGTGCCCGCCGGGAGGAAGAAAATCAAGGACCGTCTTGGCACAAGCCCTCCAGAGTATAACCCCCCCCCCCCCTTCTCTCTCCCATATACACGATTCTTGGTCTTGGGAAACGACTCGTGGGGGGAGAGGTGAGATGTTTTCCGATTTGTTTAGGGTCAAAACGAACCTGTCGCAAGATTTAGATTCTGTTGTAAATTTCGACATCTAGGTCGCTACGGAGAGGACCTTTAAATTCTGACCAGAAATGCCAATTTTGAGTTGTGTATGTACTGCTGAAGGATGAGCATAACCCTTTAAGGGTGAGGTTGAAAAAAAAGTAGGAAGGAGCGACTCGTTTTGTCGACTTAGTTTACGGACAACCACTGGGTGCTTATTTTCTAATGTTCATTCAAGCTAAGCTAAATTTCTACTGACTTTGCATGGAAGTCCGCATTAGGCACATAATGACACCCTCATCTTTTGAGATTTCTCCAAACATTGAAACTCACGACTTCCTATTTTGATTCTTTGAGTCAATTTGTGGTTTGCACTCCTCTAGACTCGAAGATTGTTTGAACTTGGAATCTGCTTTTTAACCCTGCAAGTGGTGCAGGAGAATCCGATATTGCTCTGCGCACAACTCTTTTATCAAATGTTCGAAATAGCGTCTCATAATTCAAAGTATTATTGTAGAATGTTAGAATAATTAAAAATCCAATCTCTCTTTTTCTCCCAAATCTTCTTGGATGATAACATGTGAAGCATGGCCGAACCTAATAACTTTTGATATCAGGTTTTGTACCTGAGAGTAGCTAATGGCACCTCTCTGGGAGGACTTCCGGCGTGAGAAATATGAGAAATGTTTTTGGGCAATACAGTAGGGCATATGGAGGAAATAGTTGATGTTTTATTTAATAAAGTGCAGAGTACCATGCACTCAAATCCTAAGACTACACTTCCCAAGTTCCCCAAGCACTCCGAGGACACAGTACTTAACCTTTCTGTTTCTCAAACTTCATATAGCCATAGTCAGACTCCCCAATCTCATTCTTGCTCCCAAAAATAAGTATTACAACAATACGATCCTGCTCCCCATCGACAGCCCCAGAAGCATGAATCACTGAATCAGGTTGTCCCCATGAACATCTAATAACATTTCCCGTATTGACATGTTCCAAATACTCTTCGTATCGAAGTTCTGCTTCCCGAAATTTTGTATTGAGCTTATTGAAATATTTAATTTTTTCTTTCCGCATTACCTCCACTGACTCTTGAATGACGAGTGGTAAAGACGAGTCAGCACGGAATATGAGTGTGGGAGTTCTATGAGGGTCGTGCAATAGACACTATTGACATCTCCCGGGTTGTCGGGTGTGTAGATATCTCCCTCGAGATGCCAATATGGTGGTACAATCTCTGGGCTACAATGGGCCTCGTTGATTCTGACTATCATCCGACATGCTTCTGGGTTGAAATCTGATTTCTTGAGTTTAGGATCGGAAATGTGTTGAGCTTGGAAGGATTTCATGTCTCTGTAGTGTAATATGGAGAAGTGGATGCATGATTTGACTGCAGGTTCGATGGTAGGTTTGGTGGCGGAGCAGTGTGTGTGAATAAACTTTGTAGCGATATCTGGTAGGCCAGTTACGTGATAATCGCCCCGAAATCGAAGCTCTCTGGCGTAACCGTGGCCATACTCTCGTTCGGAGATTCCGTTGAGGTTCCTAGTAACATTACTGTTGTGAGCGTCGTTGAGAGGACCGACTTTGACGACTTCTTTTTGTAGAATTAGGCCAACCAAAGCTACTTTACCGAAGTGGGAAGTGTATTGTTCGAGTTTCTCCTTGGCCTTAGTCGCCTCAGAACTGGACATTGTTGTTACTGTGAAGTGATTTGAGGGAACAAATTGTCAGTTGAAAAGTGATGGTGAGAAGCTTGATGTTATTCCAAGGTGTAGTGTGGGGCACTGGGGATTCGAAAGCTGCTATGCCAACATATTTATCCTCCTGTCTCTTGTGCAGTACTTGGTACCAAATTGTTGTTTTTGAACAATGTGCTTCTTCGATATATTCGTAAAAAGCATAGTGATTCAGAACAAAAAAGGGGAACAAGCGGATTGTCAAAAAGCCAAAACCATGTTTTGACTTGGGAAAATAGACTCAACATGGAACCGAGCTTTTCAGAACAAAACATGTAGCAATAGAATGATTGCTAGAAGTGGAGAAACTGTTTTTATGTAAGAAGGAGAGGAATAGGGAAACGATAATTCCAGCGAGCTAACAGGGAGCTTAAATAACACCATCCCTTTATTACTGTGGGTCATTTTCTAAGAATCTCCAACCATTTCGTGTACTACAAAAGTGACAGATTTAGATAGAATATTCATGAAAGTGTTTCACTAGGATACCGCAGCTATCTCTATTTTTAGTATTAAGTAGGAAGAGGGTAAACGATTGCATGTTGCCAGAAAAGATGCTCCATGAATCAATGCTACTTTCAAAGATATAAACGCAGTTGTTCTGCTTTTGCTCCAAAACCATTCCACTAGAAAGACTTGCACAAAGCAAACACAAAAAGTGCTCACCTGAGCCTCTCTCAGAAGCTAACAAAATTCGACTTGTATAACTATACCGCAAGACAAATCCAGTGAAAAGATCCAAATTCTACGAAGCTACACCTTTAATGAACATCCCAGAAAGGTCTTAAATAATCAATGGCTATAAGAATTGACTGCCAAAACCTAGCGTAGTAAAAACAAACAGCGGTCACAGAGGATGTCCGTCCAGCGAACTTGAACCGAGGTAACCTGAGGGTAATATTATCTCGCTTACTGCGGGAGAGAAGACCGCGGAGGCAATGTGGTGTTTGTGGGGGACTCGCGATGGTCTATAAAAGCAGCAGTAAATACTTCAGGTACATGTCTGCCAATGACTCTCCTGGTTCCGGCTTTCTAGGGTAATTTGAGTAAATAATCCTAAATATTTAGAACAGTTTAAATCAACCCAGATATTCAGAAAAACCAACCTAAAATCTCCCAGACTAGCTAAGAAGTAAAAAGAACGAGAGGTCCTTACTACCGCTTTTGCTGTCCACCGCGAGAGAGACTCAAGCTGCACTAAGAGAAAAGAAGCATGTCGCTGCAACACTCTCCTCGAAACTCTCATTCCTTCTTCATACCTTTGTGCCTATAATCCGAGTACTATTCATGACTCTTGATACCATGTATTCTAAAACATATTCCAGTACACTGGCACCCCAGCAGGGTCCATTTGTCCTCGCTTAGCACTCGACTTTCGACTTACTTCCTTATTTTTGCTCCCAAAGCCACCTGTCATCCCAATAGAAAGGCTTTTTTCAAACATGATGTATTCTTCTTTTAAATACTGGTAGTTTCAGCGATTTGCTGTCACACACAATGTGTGAGCAGGTAGCGAGGTTGCTTTGTTCTAGGAAAATCCTCAGCACTGAAACAATTCATAGGTTTGTGCCAGAAAGAAGTCTCAAGCTCCCAACGATCATTTTTCCCCTCCCATTTTGTTCTGAGACAGGGGATTGTTCTGAAATATTGCAGCATGCTGTTCTCAAGAAAATTCGCTACCAACCACGACAAAGTTTCAAGACAAACCAATTCCCATGTCTTAAAATATGACATTTCCACAATACGACGCCGCAGAACAAGCGCGCTCTAGAAGAAGACATCAACCTTCACATCATCACCTCACACACCTACACTTGTCTCTCCACCCCGTCGCACAGAAAGAAAAATGGCAAATCCCAACTCCCCCAACTCTCCCAACTCTCCCAACAATCAACTACGGGCCTACACCTCTCCTTTCGCCAAATTGAAATCTACCCGCGCAACTAGAAGCCTCAGCACCACAACCATGGATTTCGGCCCACTGAACAACTCCCACGTCCACAACGGCACGAACTCCCCCGCAGGAATACGCGAACAACCCGGTACCCAACGAGCAGAACTAGAATACTTAGGAGACTTCGGCAAGATCCGTCTAATAAATCTCGCTACAAACTTCATCCATAAACACTGCAGTGCTACAAAAAAGGTAGTTCATGCCGCTGTGAACTCGAGCATCCCCCAGTGCTCGATGAATTATCAGAAAATGAAACTTCTCCAAGCCCAAGCCTGAGTCCAGGCTCAGAACAACCCAGTACAAGAATAAATCAACCCCAAACAAGCTGATTTTGAGCCCCAAGCTGTGCGATTGTTAGTCCGCATCAATGCCCCCCTCCCCCATTCCAAGATTGCAGCCCTCTACGAATCATGCCTCCAACCCAGTTGGCACCTCGACATCAATCTCTACCCTTCAACCAATTCTACTGACGTAAACTCCATCTACTCAACCACATTGGCAGGAAAACCTACATCATCCGTCCCCTCGCCTCTCTCACTCCTCACCTCCGCCAAACAGTTCAAAACTTTCGAGATCACCATGAAGACCCTGAAGATCCCGAGAATGCAAAGAGGCTAAATCGAGAACTCAAAAAGCCTCACCTCCAACGGAACAATTATTTGGAGGACGTGGAAGTGGGTGACATCATTAGGTTTTCGTGGGGACAAAATGATTCGGCTGTGCAGTGCATGCGAGTGGCAATCGGGATGTGGGTAGGATTATTGTACTATTGCTTTTTGGGACTAGGGAGGGGATTGAAGGGAGTGATAGGAATAATATTGGATACAGGAAGCATTAGATAGACTGAGTGTTTGAGATTGGAAGGGCCAAAGAGACGAACATCAATGATAATTTTTCCCACTTTTTTGTTCATTGGGTTACCACAAGTCTCCCAAGCGGAAAGTCCGTGAACCAGATGACCATATAGAGAATTTAAATTCCGTACTTCTTCCTATTCTTCTTGCAAAGTCCGCAAAGGTGATAAAAGACAACTTGGCTACAGAAAAGGAAGCTCTTAGTACACGTCAAATTCTCAAGCTCACGACAACCCAGCTCACTTTTCTCGCAGGCTCCGTAACCTACAAGCCTTTATATCACATAGCTAGAATACCGTGAACTATATTTCAATGTAGCTGCCAGCCTCTAAATCATCACACCCCTATCTTAAATCACACCCTCGCATACTAAGCGAACAAAACTGAAGTATTCGACAACAACCACCTTTCTCGACAGCAAGAAAAGCCTAGTCTCTCCTAATTAAACCTGTCACGAGCTTTCTAGTATCAAGCAATAAATCACGAAAAGTTCTACCCAAACCCCCAAAAGAAGCATCTGCTCTAGACCTTTAAAAATGTACGCGGCATTCACCAAGACCCCAGCGTGCGGCTTGCGCCTAGGTTTGTGTAAGTAAGATTACCGTTCTATTAAATGGTTCCGGATCAAGTTTTCCTCAATGCCACGACACCACCTCGGTGTTACTATTTCTGAAACAGTAATCAAGGATTTCCCTCCTCCACTGCCGAGGAGCAATTTGAGTGAGAACTCCCAACCTTCCTAGCTCGAGCCACAGAACCACTCAATCAATACCAAAAATTCACTTTCGGGGTTTGAAACTTTGAGCAATGTCCTATGTTATCAATATCCAGCTCAAATATTCCCCCCAAGCAACCAACCACTTACCCTGAATTCCAAACATTCCCATGCTACACCTCCGTATGCCTCCCCTTAAAATCAAACAAACAAATCTCAAAATTCGACAACAAGCCCCCAACCGATAACAACAAAACCACTTGACTCTTATCCTAACCAACTCCACTCACAGACCCCCAAAAACGAGAGAACGTAACCATCATTAAGAAAACAAACCATCTTCGAGCTTCAAGCTGGGTCTTGTTTGTAACTCTTCCAGCGCACCACGCATCGCCACAAATTTGAGCTTCTTTGCGAGTTGCCATGTAAATTGCAGTTCCCAAGTTCTTTTAAATATGGGCCCTTTCAGAGTAGACGGAAAGGACACGACAACAAAGATATGATCAGCTGTTCTGTAAGATAGCCAGTTACCTATGGACCAGTACTTGTAGTAACAATTTGTGGTGGTCGATAAAGCCTCGAAGAAGCACAGGTTATGCTACACTGGTTATGCTAAACAGGTTTGAAGAATCAGTTTCGAACCCGTTCGCATTTTACACTTAAGTGAGAGATCAGACACATAAGAATCATTCATTCATTTTCTCTACATCCTCAAATCACAAGCTACCCCATTTTCTCCGCCCCTTTTCGAAAACTCCTCTTCCTCCTCGAACGAATAAATGCCATCGCATCCAAGCCATCCCAATCGCAATCAATTCATGGACCCAACCGCTTAGGCGTCCTAGGATAATCGGCAACCAACTGCACACTAGGAAGATTCAAATACCAAGCAACAACACGATCAAGACCAATACCTCCACCCCCATGAGGAGGAACACCCACGGATCTGAAAACATCCACGTACTCCTTCAGACCTGGTTGATTAGGGTCCAATCCCTTAGCCTTGATCGTAGCCTCAAGCTCATGTGGTAAATGCAATCTCTGGCCACCACTCAAAATCTCCTGGCCTCTCATCATGAAATCGTATGCATTAGTGACCTTGGGGTTTTCCGGGTCAGGCATAGCGTAGAAGGGACGAGCGTCAACGGGGAATTTATCGAGGACGTAGAAGTCCGAGTTGTACTTCTTGCGGATGAGGGCTCCGAGGGCTTTTTCTTGCGCGGTGGACATGTCTTCGTCGTCGGAGACGTTGGCGAATTCTGGCGGGCCTTCAGTACGGAGGAGGGCTTGGCCTTCGGCGAATGTGAGACGGACTTCCTTTCCATTCTCTGGGAGGAGGAATTCTTCAGAGGGGTAGACGGATCGGACGAGTTCGATTTCCTCTCTGTATTCGGATGCCAATTTGCTGAAGATGTAGATGAGGACACCTTCGAGCATGTGCATTACTTCGTGGTAGTGCTCTTCGATTTCCATTTCCATATCGAGACCCATGAACTAGTTTGTTGTTAGCGATGTTCCAATTTCAACAGAAGAGTACTTACTTCAGTCATGTGTCTTGGAGTATTGGAGTTCTCAGCTCTGAAGACTGGGTGGACACAAAAAACTCTCTTTCGACCACCAGCAATTTCAAACTGCTTATAAAATTGGGGTGATTGTGCTAAGTAGGCTTGCTTGTCAAAGTATGGTAGTGCGAAAACATTGGCACCGCCCTCTGAAGCAGCGCCAATCAAACTTGGAGGATGGAATCTCTTGAAACGACGACCTCTCAAGTATTCGCAGAAATAGTCCTCGACGGCAATTCGGATATCGGCAATTGCTTGACTTATTGGAGCCCGTTTGTGCATAGCTGGGTTGTTGAGATGGGTTGCAAGAGCAGCTCCTGGAGCTCCTTCTGCAATGCTCAAATCTGGGTATTTAAGTCAGTAAGTTTCCAGAAGAATAAGACAGAACATAGGTACTCTCAACAGCCTTCTCAACATGCTCCCCAACTGCCTCATCATCCAAGTTGGCAACAGCTCTGCCAGCAGCCGCAAGTCCCAAACCCAACATCTCTGGTGCCGGGGCAACAAGATAGACCTTGGTAAGATGCAACTCGTAGTTACTGACCTTACAACTCTTAACCGGCTCCAAAGGCTTCTGAACTGTCGCCTCCAACGATACAAAACTCTCCAATTTCAACGCCCCAACCCACTTAACCATCTGCTTGCTCACCGGCTTCCCCTCCGGACTCGCAGCAACAACTCCCTGGACAGTCCAAATCCCCTCCTCCCTCAACTCCACAAACGCCATCTTGGCCCCCTGCATCCTAGCATTCTGAATCCATCCCCTCAACTTAACCGTCTTCCCAATATGTTCCTCTCCAACATCTCTCAGATGCACGATCCCCGCCTCGATCTTCTTATCCTTAGACACCTCGCCGTAATTCTCCTTTGCGAGGTCCTCCGACGCGGCTGCGGATTGTGTAGCAGCAGCTGCCTCGCGTTCAGCAGCTTTACGTGCCTTCTCTGCCTCTTTCTTGGCCTTCGCTTCGGCCTTCTTCGCACCCTTTTTGGATTGTGCTGCTCCTTCGCCAGCTTCTCCCTCGACGGGCGCGATGGCGGGGTCCGTGGGGACTTCTTTTGGCTGTTCGGACGCCATTTTCAGGTTCGATTGGTATGGTAAAAGTTTGATTTGTTTGTAGAGAGGAAGGACGAGGCGTTGGGTTGTCCTGTTGTATAAATAGGACTCGTGGGCAACGTGTGATGTTGTAGAGTCAGGTTATGAAGAAATCACACCGAAGAAGAGGTGGGAGTCAAACGGTCTGACCCCTGCTGCCAATGAGGGGTCACATTTTGAGCCTCGCGACAAGGCTGAATTACGGTATCAGGAGATTATTCAATTAGTGAATTGAAGCTCGATCAGTCCACTTCTAAATGGTTAAAGAACCATACGAGAGACAAAAATCACAAGAAGAAATGGTCCCCTAATAAAATCGTACAAGTGAATTGCAATTATTGTATTCATTAGAATGCACCACCCCATCGCTATGCGCTCACAAAGATCGCGACGACCCCGAATTTACTTACGTACTATACAAACACAGCAAATACGACCAAGGTAATTAATCATTACTACACCACTGTAGCCAGCTTTGAAACGCCACCAAAGAACTCAGCATGCGCAAAGCACTCCACCCAATTCATCCAGGTGCCAGTGCCATATGGTCGTCTTGATGCAAGAAACCATCCCTCCCTAACTCAATAAAGCAGACCTCGCACACTCATTGTGCATTAACTCCAGAAAAAAAAACACACCCCTCGTTTAACAATCAAATTGAACGTTGTCCGGTGCAAACGCTCAGATGGAATAATCGTGTGCTTGCCCTCTCTTCTCGGAACAGGTGAACAGATTGATATGGTTATCTCCTCTTGCGGCACAAGCTAGCATCATACGGTGAGGGTGGAAGGCAGTTGCTGCGATAGGGCTTTGCCGAGCTTGGTGAAGGAAGCTTGAGTATGGCTCGACCCGTGATAGCTCTTTGCCACTGAAATTGAAGACCTTCACGGTGTGATTACCAGTTCCACTAGAATTCAGGTTAGCAAATGAAGGATCCAATGCAAAGGGAGTAAAACTTACACTGCAAACACAGGAAGATGCTCATGTGTGCTTGCTGTCTTCAAGGTATCGTTGGTTGTACGAATCACACGCAGAGGCTTGTCCATCCGAATATCCCATAACTTAACCTTTCCATTGTGACTAGCGGAAAGAAGTTCTCGCTGTCCTCCTCGTTGCATATGTACGCTCTTGATCCAGTTCTTGTCCGTATCATCTTTCCACTTCTTGACCATTGCCTCAGAGGGTTTGTTGCGTGCATCAAAAACACGTAGAGCTCCGTCACCAAATCCAGCAATGAAAAGGTTGCCAGTCATTTGATCCGAAGTCAATGAAGTGACGCAAGAACCTGATCGAGCATTGATGTCAACGACACACATCTCGGGTGCAGCTGCCCAGACTCTGATAACTTTCACATCACCAGCCACGAGCAACTTTCCAGACACTTGTTGCCAGTCTAGAACCATTCCTGAGTTGACGTTGCTAGGCACAAGGTGTGTCAAAGCTCTCCAAGCCGAGGCGACCTCGATCTTTTTATCCGAGTCGTAATTTCGGTAAATTCGAATGACTCCATCAGACGACCCAGTGAGCAAGAAAGCCTGGTCATCTTCATTGATGAATTGAATATCACTGATCTTCGAACCCTCCGGATTTCCATTGGAGAATCGACATAATCTGTCCTGTTTCTTCCAATCCCAGATACAAATGGTGTCCTTGTCATCAGAAACCGCCAGATGATCCTCAAATTGATGAAGCGTCATCTTGGAAGGTTGACTTTGATTGTTAAAGAACCCAGATGGATTGGTCCATTTTCCGGCTCCAGCGGTCTCCTTCTGGGGTTGAGTGTCACGCAGGATAGACTCGTTCCGAGATCGTCGCCAAAGACGTTCATTGTAGTCAGTGCTACCTGGTTCCTCGGCTTCGTTTGGCTTCATCTGGGGTTCACGGAAGTACTCAATAGACCATTCCAAGAAGGTGCTCTGCAATGGGATCTGGGGGGGTACAGACATATCACGAGGCGTGAAACCACCAGAATTGGGCTCTTTGGCGGCGTGGTAAGTCCCTGGAGTTGTCGTGGTGTCATTTGAGTCCGGCGGAGAATTGAAATCGGCAGGAAGCCTAGAGCGTAGTGGAAGAGAATTTCGCTGGGTACCAGGCGATCTCGGGGGGTGTCGTCCGGAGTCGGTAGGGGAGTTATCAGAAGAGCCACCAAATGGCAGAGTAAACAAATAGCTAGCCGTTCGCTTGAGAAGTCCTGGTTGAAAGCTGGGAGCAGATGTTGGCGAATCTTGACGCATGGGTGTACTAGGTCGCTGGTTTGCTTGTGAGCTGGCTGTAGAAGGTCTTGGTGTTCGGCGATGGATCTCGTCAATGAGGGTTTGAGCTGGGCCACCAAGTGGTGACTGTAGCATGGAACTATGGACCCAATCGACAATAATAGTGGCATTTCGCTGTACCTCTGGATGAGGATCAACAGCCATGATGAGTACGTGCTTCCAGACCGCGGCAAAAATCGAGTTGTGAGAGAATCCATGTGCTGCAGCCTTGATTGTGCCGTCTCGATTGCGGTTGGACGCTCTGGCGTAGTGGAGACCCATCTTATGATCTAATCCATTGTCTTGAGGTGGGGATTGGCGGTATTCTCGTTCCTCTACAAGCTGCTCATACGCAACTACAAAGAATTTGCTCTCATATCGATGTATGAACTTTGAAAAGTATACCAACAGCTCCTTGCGAACCATGGCATTGCCGTCGTAGGCCATTTCCATGACAGTCCATGATATTGACTCTTCAACACGCGCGACTTCATCAGTCAAATCTGGAATTCCCAAGAATGTGGTCATGGCATAAAGCATAGCCGCCCGAACCTCGCAACAGACGTCACGAACTAGAGTGCAGAGCTTTGTAGGGGCATTCTCCCGGATACCTCGCCACTTTGCCTCGGGAAGGTTGTCCCAAAGCTGGCTTATACACAAGCATGCCCATTGTCTCAAGAGAGGATTGTCGCAGTTTTGAAGATGCATCAAACAGTGTGTCATAATCTCAGCCTGATTGCAGACCATCTGTCCCTGTTTGTAGCCATTACAAAGCATGGCAAGAATGAAAGCGCACATTGCCTTGTGCTCGAGACTATCCACAACGGGAAGGCCTTCGTTTGGCTTCAATATGTTGGCAAAATAAGTGTAGCCAGAATCCTTCAACAAGTCCGTTTGGCAAGTGAGATCAACGGCCAGAACACGGGTCCATATAAAGACCATGACTGGTTTCAAATCGGTTGCGGCGGATTGAAGTAGCTTCAGTACATAGGGGAAGATGCCGATACTAAGAGCTAGATTGACAGCCCAAGGTCCGAGGTCAAGGAATTTGCCAAGAAGAATGAGAGCTCTGACTCGGTGTTGCTGACTGAGAAGGACTTGAAGAACAACAGGAAGTTGATCGGGTGCCTTGTGTTCAACGGCGCCTTGTGTAAGATAGACCTCGAAAGCAGTAAGTTGTTCTGTGAAGAAACCCGAGTTCTGAAATTCGTAGTCAGGCCGAAGACCTTGTTCCTTCTCCTCCAACATAGGCAATTGGGCGAGGGCCATTTCAACCGCGAGATCCCAACTTTCCCAAAGAGGGTGTTGATGGGTATCAGGCAGTTCAGGGAATGACTGAGGATGGCAATTATAAGCACCCATGATTCGTTGGGATAAGAGGAAATTTCTAAACAGTGCGGCTACCATGAGATCTTGTCGGAAAAACTTGCGGAACAGGGGTCTAGGAAGAGTGGTCCAAGCAATGGTATCTGTAATAGCAGTGAAAATCCAATTCAGCTCTCCAAGAGGTGTTCTTCGCTCCTGAAGTCTGCCGGGTAGCTTCTTAGCTCTCTCGGGGGTTATTGAAGATGGCAGAGGATTCTGTAGTACAAAAAACCACAAAGCCATTTCGATTGGCGTAGTGAGACAAGATGTGAAGACATCGGCAGGGAGGAGGGGGTTTGTTGGGAGACTCTCCTTCACACCACAAGCTGCCAAGTGTATATATGGTTTAAAGCTGACTGCGGGATATGTAGGGTCTTTGGCCAGAGCATCTGCCTCTTCTTGCTCATGCTTCTCAACGAAACGATGGAAGTTATTCAGAATGTTGCCTGCATCGGAACAATCCCATACGAAGAAAGTGGGAGCGGCGAGCCATGTTTGAAGGTCGTAGAGGGAGATTGGGATGTACTGGGTGTAATTCTTGTTGAAGACCCAAATTTCTCCCGAGGCTGTGGGTTTAGGAACACCATGGCCGTTGTAGTGGAACAAGACTCGTTCGTCCTTTGCATTTCTTCGGAGTGACACGCAGAATTTCTTGGTCTCCTCCACAGAAGGGTCCAAGTATTGCTTGTATCTAGTTCGGATCGCAAGAGTCTCGTACTGTGCTTGTAGGGATTTGCCAATAGTGTCGAGGGCTTTTTGAACTGGAGGGTGGGTGGGATCTTGCCATGCCTCCAATTTCGCTCCTGGGATTGTTTTAAGTTGGTCTGGTGGTTCAACTCCAATGTTCAAGCATATCGCTAGTGCCGCAGAGACAGTCTTCAGGCGGTCTTTCATTCGCCAATCTTGGAGTTCGTAGCCTAAAGCTTTGGGGTTTCCAGTAGTCTCATGTCTCTTGTCTGTAAAGTACATGTACCAATTCTGTTTTTTCTTCCAGTCAGCATATGTTTCTACACGTTCTTGAAATTTATGTCCAGATAAGTCGCAAGGCAGGCTCCTCCGACGTGCTGCAGTGCTGTAGCCAAAGGTCCTGATCTGGAGACGACATTCATGGTCTTCCCAGTCCCAGACACCACGTTCATCATTAGGGGTCCCAACCGAGAGCAAATCGAGGTTTTCGAGTTGGGGTGAATCCTCCATTCTGTCGTTCGTTTCCGCAACCACAATAGCAGAGCTTCCTATTGTTCTCAGATCTCGAGATGCATCGGCGGGCACTACCCAATCGGCAATCTCTTGAGCTGCAGGCCCAAAGACCCAAACTTTATAATAAAAGGAAAGTACGACCTACATTTGCAAGTTGCGAGACGTATTCTTCCGAGGCATAATGGTCTTCAAATCCATGTCGCGCACCCCAGCCTTGCCACTCCTCTTCCTCTTGTGAATCTACTTCCTCTCCCTTTGGTCCAAAATCGCTCTTCGCTCGCAGTAAAGGTTTCGGTCTGTGTTTAGTTCTCTCTCTATCTGATCCTGACTGTTCATTTTCTGCAGTGCCCTCTGGCGCCGAAGTCGGTCGCAATTGCAATGAGGACCGACGGTCACTCACCGCATCATTTCCCACTCCACTTGGTGTTATATTTCCAGTCGAAGCTGCTGCTACTCGTGGGTCAATTTCCGATTGGGAAGCACGGTGTCCGTTGACCACCTGTACAGGATCATTACTGACGGCTGGTCTTGGGATGACCGGGCCCGAGGTGCCATTCTGTATTGGTGGTTCCTGTCGCATATGCGATGGACCCGAAGCTGTATAACTTTGTGGGCGAGATTGGTGGGGGGAAGGCATGTTTGAGGAGAGAGGGGAGGGTCGGGGGAGGGTTTGTCGGTGTGACCCAGGATGTTGAACTGCTACGGCAGTCATCGTCATGATCGTGGGCAGAGAAGCTAACTCCTCAAGGCTTCGGGGTATTCATCAAGTTGATGATGTATTTCAGCCGGCGGGAGTCTAGCGGAGCCTCAAGATGAGTGCGCGCTTGTGGAGATGGAGGATCTGATTCGAATATCAAACTGCGGATTGACTGGCAGTTAGAAAAGCGCTCTAGATGCTACTGTGGGAGAGGCGTGGAGAGGTTGTGGGGTTATCCAACAATCGGTGGAAAGGTGAAGAGAAACTTACTATCAGATCGGCGCGATTCAAAGCCGACTTCAAATACCAGTTTCCTTCAACATGCGGTGTAGGCAATATCTTCGGAGCTGAATAAGCAAGGCGTTTTCAAGGGCAGAATAGAGTGGTGTTGCGTCCTCACTTTTCCAGCTAGGAGAGCATCGAAAAGCATCATTAGGATATAGAGGTGAGAGCCGATGAGAGCCTCATCTATCCCGTGGAGGCCAGGCATGAATGTGGACGAAAAGCGGCAGTCCAACTATATTCAAGTGAATGGGCGTACGTTTCTGTATTCACGGAAACAGTGGGTTCTATGGAGATCACGAGAGAAAATCTATTGGCATGAGAAGTATGTTATACAGACATTTGTTATGTGAATAACAATTTGTTTGATTCCGATCTATGAAGTCATTTTGAACATTGGTGCGCTCTGTGAGTGAGTGCCGCTTTTCGGTTCCCTTTTGTCATAAGGTGTGGCTGAAGTGTGGCTTGAAATCGGAATTCACCGCCAAATGAACAACCACCCAGATTTTGTGAAGATGTTACAAAAATATTGACAAAGTCGCAAGTGTTTTCAAATAAGCTCATCTCCAAAGCTGACTTCGTTAAGAGTGGGAGAGAATTAAGTCAATTGATTCTCAGCCAACTATGTCCATCCATTGGCATTATTTAAGTTTGGTGCTGTCATCCTGTCATACGTCTGTCATACGTCTGTCATACAACTGTACCCTTCTAGCCGCTGTGCCAGAAGGATTCCATGCACATCTTACTATTAATTATTAGCCTATATCCAATGGCATCGTCAACAGAGAAAACCCTCACCACTCTTCTCGTACCTAGGTAATTCAACAACGTTAGATCTGCTCAGCTATCCTGAAATGTTCTGAGCTGAAGTACTACTGAGATAAAGAGTACCAACTAGCTAGCAGTAACCAAACCTTCAACTTCAATCTCAGACTCGAATCACTTACTGTAACTCGAGTTGAGAAACCAAGATATCAATAGGAGTTTGTCTGTGTTGCTGATAGATTGGAAGAGCAGCAAATCAAACACTGAACTGGTTTCCATTCGCTTGAATATGATCTCGCTTCCTTTCCAACTTGGCTAGCAATATGATTTGCCAATGAGGATTTCTTTGCCATACGTAAATATCCAAGAAACCATGGGTATTGTTCAGAAGGAGTAAATACTAGGGTTCTAGAAGATCTTCCCGTCAGCAAGACCTTCTCCCCGAGCTCCTCTCCTTCTTGACATCATTCGCATCTTCGTGATCATCTACCCGAGCGTGATGGTGTCAGATTTTCGTTTCCGCTCCCTTACTGCACCAAACGGGATCTTGCAGCCACTATCGATAACAGGAAACCGTGACCCCTAAATGCCTGAGAAGCAATTGGGCAGCAACTGGGGGAGGTTGGAGGCCATTCAGCCAACCAACCCCCAATCTGACCCTCCCGATTTCTGTTTCCCCAGATGCACAGAAAATCCATTCCATGCACGCACGATGTAGGTGTGTATTTTGGGATGCGGATGCCTGCGTGCAGAATCGCTCCTTGAGCCGATAGGAGCAGTTGTCGGTGGCTACCAGCGCCAGCCTACCTCGTAGTCTCTCCGTATCTCGCGCAGTTATCCACCTCGCCTTCCTGAAGTGCATATGGGGGCATAATAATAATGGGTATGCCACTCCTTATGTAGGTCAACCACCTGCATGGCAGTATGAATTTGGCCGGAGGATCTGAACACTTTTACTGGGTCGGTTTTGACATGACATGTGGCTCTCGTGGCCTGTTAAAAGGACGGGCGCCAACGAGATTTTGATATATTCAGCCCCGATTGACGGCAGTGCAAGTAATAAAAACTCCGAAGGGCCTCTGTAACATGGCCAGAGAGGTTAGTATGGCTGTGCTGGATGCGGAGCAGATACTTCGCGTAGAATAATTGATCGATGGGATGACAGTGACAGTATTGACAGCCGTCTTGACGTTGATAGAAAAGTCAAAATGGTCCGCTCCTGAAACCCACCAGAGAACTCAGGGGTTGCCTGTACCCAAACCAAGAACTCGTAATTCCACAAATATTATATCGAGAGAAAAGAATAATGCATTGAAAGAAAAGCAGGTTGGGTGAATAAGAAGCCAGAAAGAGAATCGGCGCATTGTTCAATAATAACAATACCACCAATTCACCCAATTCATCTCATACTCATTTCCCAACAGCCGAGTCTCTCTCCCCCTTTCTCTCCTGACGTTGATGCTATTCATAGGGCCCAGTCTAGTGTGAGACGGCGGTATTCAAGGTCCTAAACGAGCACCACGGGTCGCTCTCCTGAACCCTCCCAACCCAGTAAATGTGGCCGCTATCGATAGGAGTTTACCTTAGGTAGGTACCGGCAGTCGCTTTTTCTACCCGCAAGCACTGGTTGACATCGTTGGGGCACTTTTTCCTACCTAGCAGCAACATCCTGGGAAAGCGCAATTTACAACTCGCACGCTCCAACTCTTCCTCCATCCTCAAAGTCCAAAAATCCACCACCCAAAACAATTTCGCTCTCACCCATCGACGACCTCACCTCATCCTCACCTCCTACCCTCCTTGCTCGCTTTTGCTGTTGCTGGAAGTTGCTATTCTCAACCACCCGCCGGCCCGTCGTTACTCGTTAATGAGGAGTGACGATCGATCACAAAATCCCCAGCCATTCCAAACACGGGGACCAGCGCTCAGACAGCCTCCTTTTTCTACACCTCCCGCGCCTCGAAACTTTTAAGCACCACCAAACAATCTTGTCCTTCCAGCGACTTCAGTACATTCACAGGACGCGCCGGGGACCGCCTCGGATGGCACGATGGCATTTCTCTTCAAGAGCAAAAAGAATGCTGAGAAAGCCCAAGCCACGAGAGATATCGCAGGATCGCAAGCATCAAATGCACGCATGAACGAGAAGGGCGCTGTGCAAGCGTCAACGCCAGGAAGTAGTGTGAATAATTCAATCACGTCGCTTCAAGGAGGAGGGGGAAATGCGACACCCAGTCCGGAGCAGGTGAATGGGGGTCGACGAGCACCAGTATCAAACCCAGAGCCATCGCAGGATTTACCTGTAAGTTGCTGCAGTTCATCCCGAAAACGAATGGACAATGCGCGACCGCTAGTGGTCAAGTGAGAGCGAATGCTAATATTTCGCAGTTACGGAATGGTGCGAACACGAATCGACCTCCTATGAACTCCAACCCAAATGCCTCCTTATACCCATGGTCCCGCCGGGAACTGACATATACCACTTCACATCCAAGTCCATTTCCTCGATATGGCGCCGCTGTCAATTCCGTCTCTTCGAAAGAAGGCGATATTTATTTGATGGGAGGTCTCATAAACAGCTCGACAGTTAAAGGCGATTTATGGATGGTAGAGGCAGGAGGAAATATGGCATGTTACCCATTGGCAACGACTGCGGAAGGGCCAGGGCCCCGAGTTGGTCACGCCAGTTTGCTGGTTGGGAATGCTTTTATTGTTTATGGTGGAGACACAAAGATGGAGGACTCAGATGTCCTCGACGAGACGCTGTACCTTTTGAATACTTGTAGGTTGAAATTATGCTACCAGTCTGCGATATACTGATCAAACTAGCAACCCGACAATGGTCAAGAGCGGTGCCTGCCGGGCCTCGACCATCTGGAAGATACGGCCATTCGCTGAATATTGTTGGATCGAAAATATATGTATTTGGAGGTCAAGTTGAAGGATATTTTATGAACGACCTGGTAGCATTCGATTTGAACCAGCTACAAAACCCTACCAATCGATGGGAGATGCTCATACGTAATACCGAAGAAGGAGGACCACCCGCTGGACAAGTACCTCCCGCGAGAACGAATCATTCCGTGGTAACTTACAATGAAAAACTCTACTTGTAAGTTATACAGAAGTGTAACCAAGATTAAAATCTAACTTTTACAGATTTGGAGGAACTAATGGGTTTCAATGGTTTAATGATGTTTGGTGCTATGATCCAGTAACTAATGCATGGGCTGCTCTCGATTGTATTGGATATATTCCCGCTCCGCGCGAAGGGCATGCTGCAGCGATTGTCGACGATGTAATGTATATCTTTGGTGGACGAACGGAAGAGGGAGCAGATTTGGGGGATCTTGCAGCATTCCGAATTTCGACCAGGCGATGGTACACTTTCCAGAATATGGGACCTTCGCCATCCCCACGTTCCGGGCACAGTATGACAGCATATGGAAAGCAAGTTGTCGTTCTTGCAGGAGAGCCGAGCACAGCAACTAGGGAGGCATCGGATCTTTCAACCGTATATTTACTCGATACTAGCAAGATTCGCTATCCAAACGATCAACAGATACAGCAAACGCCATCCGGCGAACGTGTTGGGGCTCAGAGACGACCAAGTGGTGGGGACAAAGCTGGTATGGGAGCCAACCGTGGTTTAAGTTCTAGAGAAGGTTCTTCTCTTCCAGAACCGAAGAGATTGAATGGACCTCCTCCACGGGAAAATGCGCCGGGACCGCCATATGGTCGTGGTAATGGGCAACCGGGAGTTAATGGAAACGATGTCAATGGGGTCGCGCCGGGTTCAGCGCAGCCTCAAGGTCCTCAAGCTCAAGCACAAAATCAAGGTGGTCAGATTTCCCCTCCTGCTGGTTCCAAATTACCAAGAGCAGCAGGACAACAAGCTCCGTCAGGCCCTCCTCCACAGCAGCAACCGCCAGCAGCTCCTCGAGGGCCACCACCAAGCGGGCCACCAAATGGGCCACCGCAACAAGCAAATGGGCAAGGAAATGGCAGAGGGAAGCCCCCGTCAAGACCAGAGAGGGGGTTCGGCCCTGCTGTCGATACATCGATTCAACAGAACCGCACAATGTCACCTGCGCCTAAAGAGAGTCCACAACGGGAAAGTCCAGTAACGAATGGCCGCCGTACACCAACTGGACAACAAAAGGGTGTATCTGAAAACGCACCGCCTGTTAGTATGGGAACTAGTGGATCTGCCAGGTCATCATCAAAGTCGAGGTCAACTCGTCAACAAGGATCCGTTGACAGCACTAACGAATCCACCATGTCATCTTTGAGAAACGTCACGAACCGCGCCAATTCACCACCTCCTCCATCCAGACAGCCTAGCAACCCCCTCAGCCGCCGAAGTTCTGCCCGGAATTCCCAGACAGTTGCTCTTCTCAAGGAATTAGATGCAGCCAAAAACCGAAATGCGTGGTATGCATCTGAGCTTGAACTAGCTCGAAAATCCGGGTATACGCCAAATCCTTCAAGTAATCCAGCGCTTGATCAGAGGGCAGCTGAGTCCTTTGATGACGATGACAAGCCGTTGATTGAAGCTTTGATTGCCATGAAGCAAGAACTTACCAACGTTCAAACATCGATAGATAAGCAAGCCGTTATTGCCGCAAAACAGATAGCGGAAGTTGAAAAACAACGGGATGCCGCTATTCGAGAAGCAGTATATGCCAAAGCTAAGCTAGCGGCACATTCTGGTAGTCAAAGTAGTACCCCTCAACCGGATAGCGATGCTCGAGATTTGGGTATATTGTCAAACGATCGTTCAACGGATATCAGCAGAAAGCTTGCAGCAGCATTGGCAGAACAGCGTGATCTTAAAAATGACATTGAGATGCTTACAGCTGAGCTCGAGTCTGAAAGGCGTGGTAGACAATTGGCAGAGGACTCTCAAAATTCCGTCCAAGCTCGAATGTCTGAATTGGAGGCGTACAGACAACAGAACGCCTCCGAGGTTGAGCAACTGAAGGCTGAGCTACATGAATTCCAAACAAAAGCCCGCGAGGAAGCGATTGTGTGCTCCGAGGCCGTTGCAGCTGCGCAGCTTCTACAAATCGATAAAGACGAACTCGAGAACAAGTATAAGGAGGCGGTGGGTTCATCGAAGGACCACAACGAAACTTTTGACTCCCTTAGAGAAGCCATTTCTACTTCTGCTGATATGAGACACTTATTAGAGCGAAAGCTTAACGAAGAGAGATCTCAGCGAGAAATGGTTGAGTCTAAGCTCATGCAGCTCAGATCAGAGCACGAAGCCCGGACTACAGAGTTAGAGGCTGCTTCTAGACGACTTCAAAATGCAGAGGATTTGGCTGAACAATATGAAAAGGAGGCCCGGACTCACCAACTAGCCGTTCTTGCAGGTCTGGACAAAGTCGCCACTCGTGATATTGGTTCTCAAGACTCTGCTAATGAAGAGCGATCAACCGCTTTGCAAGCACAAATCAATTCTTCCAATGCCCTGGTTCGAAAGTACCAAGCAGCAGCTAATACCGCCTCGGAGAAGTTGCGCAGTGCTGAGGAACGTATTGCTGGTTTAGAAGCGTACCAAGAGCAAGCGAGCAGAGAAGGCATGTCCATTCGCAAGCAACTCCAATATAACATGCGAGAAGTCCAAACTCTTCAAGCTGCCAACTCGGAAATGAAACACAAATTGGCGAACCAGCAATTGGAGACGAATGCTGTACATGTTCAGCACAATACTCTTAAGGATATCTTGGGTGAACGTGGCATCAGTCCGGCTGGTGCTGCTCGAGTACGAGGACTCTCCAGTCCCCAGTCTGGTCAAAATACCCCTGATGCCTCTCGTCTTCGCGAATTGGAATACCAGCTTACCACCAGCAACGAGGCCCACCAAAATACCAAGGCAATGTTTGAGACTCGTGAGCAAGAGGCCGAGGCCACTTATCGGGAGAAGTTGGGTCAACTTGAACATGATTACCAGTCTGCGGTTCATTACGTGAAGGGTACCGAAAAGATGCTCAAGCGCATGAAGGACGAGTTGGCCAAATACAAGACCGAGAACAAGAGCATGAAAGAGCAACTGACTGAAGCCGAAGAGCGTGCATCCAAGTCTGCAGCACCAGCTGAGTGGGAAACAGAGCGAGCCTCATTGAGCAAACAGGTTGAAACATTACAAGCGGAGATGAGATCAACCAGTCAGCAACTTGAGCGCCAGATGGCAGAGGTCAGAAAGGAGCTTGATTCTGTACAGCATGAACGAGACATCCTCATGCGAACTCACGAGGAAACTCAGCGACAGTTGGATGTGGCCCAACAAGCAAAATCCGAGCTTTCCCAGTTACAACAAGAAAACACCTTACTTGAGCGAAGAGCCCAGGATGCCGAGCAAAAGGTCTCATTACTCCTGGATCAAGTCGAATCCTCCGTCGACAACTACCGTCGACAATCCCGACAACCTGAACCGATCAACACAAATGCTGTCGCCTCCCATTCGCGCACAATCTCAGCCTCTGAAAGCGTTTCCGAAACATCCTTGTACGGCGATGGTAACCGGAATTCCATGGCTCTCGACAGCCTTGCTAGCGAGCTCGAGACTTTACGTACACATTGGGAGACTACCAACAAGAATTATCGTCTGAGCAACAACTTCGAGTTTGATGATCGATCACCATTGCCCAAATTGGAAGAAGGCAAGGAGGATGGTCTCAGTGGTAGCCTTGCCGACTGGCGGAAGAGACTAGATGCTGAAGAGGCGGCTACTAGGAGTCGAACCAATAGCACCAATGAGCCATCGGGTGCTGGAAGAGAAATGAGCCCGAGTGGTAAGGAGGTTGGAGTTGGCACTCAACATACTGGTATCAACGTCATCTGATCTTGCTTTCCTCGGGTTTCTCTTCATCAAACTAGATCGATCCACTTATCACAACAAACACAAAAATGCGAATCACGATATGGAGTCAGGGTTGTGGGAATAATTATTTAGAAATTTTTTTGGCGAGTAATGCATAATACTGCCAAGGGGGGAAGGAACTCTCTTGTAGAAACCCATCACAGCACAGTTTTTTTGATTTTTTTTATGTTTGTTTTGTAATAGATAGGGAGGGAGAACACAACACGCAGCCTTCTTTTTTTGTGTATTGAAACTGGGGTGGATAAAGCTGGTGTTTTTGTTTCTTCTCTTTCCTAGTCCGACTTCTTTATTCTCGAGGGCATGAATGACAAATACCTCGCTGGCGTTGTTGGATTGATTACCTTACTACCTTATTGATTTGATTATGGAACTACCTACTTCTTTTTCGATGCATTCGTTGGGCTTCGTCCTTTTCATATGTTCTGTTTTCTCTCTTTTTTTATATATGAATGGGGATGTTTATATGTGATGGTTGCCCCTCGCTTTTTTGTTTTTCCTTTCTCTTTTATAGCCTGCTTGCTTGTTGTTCTGGTGGTTGGTTCTCGTTGGACTGGCAATTACATTTGAATAATGTACAATATGATGAAAAGGTTCACCGTTTTCCTTTTTTTCTTCTCTTTTTACTTCTCTTTTTTCTTCAGGGGGGGGAGCGATTTGAGGAGGTGTGAGGGGTTTTAGTTTAGGTTGACGGAGAGGGGGTTGGATTTTTTTTTCTCTCTTTCGTCTTTTTCTTTTGTGGGGGGCTCTTCTTTTGTTTGAGGGATTGAGGGGGATAGGAAAGGGATAGAGAGAGAGGGGTGGTTTGGGGGAGAATGAGGATAGGGTAGGGCAGATGGGGAATCAGAGTAGCGGTTATATAGGATGGGAATTGACATGGATTTGAGATTGATTTGACGTTCTTTCTTCCATGTTTTGTGTGATCTGATGTGACTTGTGTGCTGTGAGCAATGTTTGTGAAGTATTGTAGGTTTGCGTAGTGGGCTCCTTTCTTGTGCCGCCAAGGTTTGAGAAAGTCTTCTATGTATACTTGGATTTTCCAAGGCTCGAGCTGAGCTGCCAAACTAGGAAAGGCAACTGAGGTGATGGGGGATCGTCTGCTCCGGCCATTTGTGCCTGTGGGGTTCCCGGTTCTTTCTCTGCAGTCAAGTGCTCCGAACTTCTTTCTCAACAAGGTACAGCGTTGGTACTGATGTCGGTGTTAAGATTTCGAAGTTTTGGAAGATGGGAATTGACATGTTGCTGTCGGATTGGAGGTTGTTGTCGAATCTTTCAGTTGCATTCGTTGAGTCAAGTCAATCGTGGTTTAAAGGGCGCGGGACAAAAACATAGATATAACACTACAAAAACAACCGCCTAGGCTCCAGATCGAATTTTTTGTTCTAAATCACTCGCTCTCATCTACTCGCACTTAATAAGCCGATTTCCTTCTATGGAGATCTCCCTTAGGAGGCCTCCGGCCTTACCTACGCCTCTGAGAAGAGACCTAGGAAAAGGGGGAGGGCGCTCGATCCCCCCCCTTCCGAATATACAACAGCACTTTGTCTTAGCAACTTCTAAAGCTCTTGAGCGTAGTACTATAGGCCAAACCTTCTTCGGAGGAACTGCAGAAGCTGTAGACCACCACCTAAGCACTGCTCTTGATAAAGCCCTCCCTGACCTTCTTCCCTACCTCCGAGCCTTTTGTACTCAAGTTGCTGATATCAGCCTACTATTCCACTAAGCATACACCTTAGGGACACCCCCCCCACTACCCTTGATCTCAGAAACCTCCTCTATTACACATAGAGGGGGCCCTACGCCATCTACGACTCCTCCCCCCCCTCTGGGCTTGGCTAAAAAAATTTTATACGTATAGACTGTAAAAGGTGCCTTAGCGCTTGAAAGCATACTAGCAACAATACCCTACTCTCTCCCTCTCTCTACTGGTACTTTAAAGCTATAGAAGGACAAGAACAAGGGTTCTTTAGCTAAACTAGACCTTAGAGTCTTTATCTGACTACCCCCTAATTCCCTGGAAAGGAAACATTCTGTTCTAGCTATCTTTCTTACCCTCTACAACCTAAAGATAGGTTGTAAAGAGCTTATATAAGAGGTCCTCTCAGTTAGCTCTGGTTTCGCTATTGTACTAAAGAACGAGGCTGCTCTAGAAGCTCTGTTATCGACAAAGAAGGCATTTATATAGACGCTATTCTCTATAGCTAAGATTAAGACCTTATAAAACTAGGTAGTATACTGCTTATTAGGGATACCCTAAAGTATCGAAGCTATTGAGATTAACGAAAAAGGAGTAATTATATCGACCCTCGTCCCTACTACTTCTAAAGTAGTAGCTATAGTAATTAAGGAACGAATCGGAATAGCCCCTATAAAGGTTAATATAACAAGGATCTCGCTATCGGATAAGCTGTTTTATACCTCTTAGACTGTCTTCTTTAAAGAGGAAGAAGCCTAGGACAGCTACGCTATCCTAGACATAACATCTCTTCTCAGCAGAAGAGTCTTCTTTAAACCTCTTCCTAAGGTTTCTACAATCACACAGTGCTCTAAGTACTAGGGGTGACATAACTAAAGGAACTGTGAGAAGAACCAACGGTGCCGTCTATACAGTACTACTTAACACTCTAAAGACTTTCACTCTACATGTTTAAGACATATATAGTATAAGCTAAAGTGCCTATATTGTAGTAGACCTTACGCCTTAGACGACCTAGGGTGCTAGCTTAGACCAGGGAACTTAGGGACACGCCCCTTAACTGAGAATAAGAGAACTATTCAGTAAGTATATAATAAAATACAGATAAGAAGGGAGGAAGACTCCCCTTGTAGTAGCCGAGACACAGAAGCTCCAGCTACCCTACAAGCTAGAGTAGACAGCTCTTCTAACTCGACTACCTCGCCTACTTCGCCTGCCTTACCCACCTCGCCTACCTCACCTTCCTCGCCCCTCTCGCCCCTCCCGCCTACCTCGCCTACCTCGCCTATCTTACTATCCTAAGAAGATGATTTTAACATCCCTATAGACACTCCTATAGAAGAGGCTCCTAACAACCTCTCTATTCGAAGAACCCGAGGAAATACTATTATAGTTTCTATATAAGTAGACAAGGGCTTGTTAAAAACTACTGCCTCTAAGTTCTACAGATTAACGTTTATAAGTCTAGCAAGTACCAGGAGCTAGTTCTCCAACTAGCTCACTCTAGACGAGTCGACATAGTCCTTATCTAGGAACCGTATATATACTAGAGAGAGATTTGCTGTTAGATTATAAGACGCTACCCGAATTACACCTGCTTTATACTTATATATAACTGGAACGATAACCCCTCTAGAGTACTTACATTTATATGAAAAGGAGTAGGGATTCTCTCAAGTTAATAAACACTGATTACACCCTCGCTTAAATACCGAGACCTTGTTTATATCGAGATCACGCTCTTCTAAGGCCTCCTATTATATATCCTTAACGTATATAACGCCCCTCTAGGCGCCAAGGGCGCTAAAGAGGCTATTAACCTCGTCCTTTACTTATAATACATTACTATAACAAATGCTCTTATAGCCGGCGACTTAAACCTAAAGAGCTAGCTCTAGTAACCGGATTTCCTTAGGTAGGAAAGCATATAAGCCCCCTCGCTTGTTAACTAGATAAAGGACAGAGGGCTATAACTCTCTACCCCTCCTAGAACTGTGACAAACCCAATCTGCTAGCCCTCTGGTAGTTATCCTTACCTATAGCATACACAGGTGTAGCGGATAATCAGAGAAGTAAGAGGTGGTTCAATTGAAGATCTAAAGCTATAGAAGAGAAGAGAAGGAAAGAGGAGACTTCTAGAGGTCCTATAATATAGAGATAGCTAAGGAATCGATAAGTTATAGGAATGTCGATCCGTTTATAGAAATGGTTCCTAGCCTAGGTAGGAATGGTTCTAGGCCAGGCTAGGAATAGCAGGCTTTGTAGACGCCGGCGAGCAGCCGTACGCGAGTCACGTGCTCGGCGGTGGCCAGGTCTATAACATTACCCCTCCCCTTTAAGTAGAGCTCGCCCGCGAGCTCTGAACCTACTACCTCACAGGTAATTTATCCTCGTCCTCATAATATTCCAGCTCGTCTATACCATCTTCCCAGCTCTATAACCATTCTGCTAAGTACCTAGGAGGCCCTAGGAGAGAAGGATTTAGAGCGTGAAACTCTTAAAGCTTATGCGGGCAGCCTATAAAGTCAGAAGCTAGGTACCAGGCCGGGTCTAGCTCGCTTTGTGCCTATTGAACCCGGTATTGTAATTTTCTATAATAGCCTCTAGAGGCTAGTACTTGGTCTACATCCCATTCGTTATACCCGTTAACTATAATAGGCAGTCCTGGTTCCTATAGCTGGCCTAGTAGCGGATCGTTAGGAGCTTTACGAAGCTTATCTATAGAGATTACGAGCTATATTTTAATTGTCGGAGGCAGGTCGACTCGGAAAGCGTTTCCAACCTTTTCTTAGACTATATACAGACCAGCCATCTGCTAGTCGAGCTTACGGCTTAGGCGGTCTATATTCTACGTCTTTGTCGATACGTAGACCTTGTCGCCCGTAGCAAAGTCTACTGGTCGCCGGTGCTTGTTTACTTACTTACGCTAGTGTTCCTAAGCAGCCTCGATTCCCTTACAGGCGGTTTCCCAGGCGCTGTGTATACAGGTTACGTACGCCACTGCTTCGTCTTATAAAAGCTATTTACAGACGCTTATTAGCTCTTCTAGGCTCTGGCGGACCTAATCAAAGCTGGTACGTGGCACGTAACCAAGCTCGATTTATATAGGCGGAAGAGTCGTCGAGTCCTAGGGAAGTATAGCTTAAGCGTAGTCTATAATCGGCATTAGTTTAGACTAGTTATCCTAATAGTAGTTTATAAACAGGCGAAGACGTTAGTTAATCTACTAGTTTATATTCTTAGTTTAACCGTCGGTTTATACGTATACGGCCGTAGATAGCTTGATCTTAGTCCCTAGGATCCGGTTAAACTCTTACTAGAACTCTAAGACGAATTATAGACCGCGGTTAGAGACAATAGTATCTGACGGTCTGTAATAGCGCTATACACAGTTGAGGTAGATGTCACGAATCACGGTATGCGTGGTAAGTAGTCTAGACGGCGTTCTGACAGGATAAGGCATAATATCCGGGAAAGGAAAGTAACATAGGAGGAAATCAGTAATGCGGAAGGACATTAGGGATTTCAGGATCTTACTGTTGTGGTAATGTTAGAAGTCACGTGTGGTTATGTGACATGATCGCCTACATCGCTCTGGTCGCCTTGATCGCGAGCGACGTAAGCGACGCGAGCGATGTAAGCGACGCACTTTGGAAACGAAGGTTCTATATAAGACTAGCACGTCTGCTATTAGATAGGAGCTTCGTGCTTAACTTTAGTTATTAATCTTATTATCTTGTTTAATATCTTTGATATAAGTAACGAGTTTACTTCTAAGTAAACAAACCCGGCGCATCTGTACTTCTTACTTGTATACTAACCTTTGAGACTTAGTTATCTTTGTTTAGTTTGTTTAAGTTTCGTTATACTTTGAGCACCTGCTTAGAAGTTCAGTCGCCATGGCTCTAGCAACCCCCGTTGTAGTAGCTAGCCTAAATGCTAGTCGAGTCAACGTTGCTGGAACATCTGGAGGTGTGACTAGGAGGATACCTGCTAGTATATAGTTAACTAGGAACGACGACAATGTTAGCATGCTAGACGCCCCCGAGCCCTATAAGGTCGAAGCACTTAAATCTATTAAAGTTAAGATACTAGATACGTATTACGGGAAGCGAAAGGAACTTGACTTATTCCTTCTCTAAATAGACATCTACTTTAACTTTAATTCTAATAAGTTCGAAGGCAATTATAACTTACGAACTATCTTTGCTATTTCCTACCTTAGAGGATTAGTATTGGAATAGGCTTAGCTATACTTAGAGGACTTTTTTGAAAATAAGGATAAAGACGGAAAGATAGAATTAACTAAGATTATGTTTAAATCTTAGAGAGGATTTAAAGTAACTATTAGAAAAGTCTTTAGAGACTTCGATATAATTTAAACAGCTGTATATAAGCTTTTAGAATTACGCTAGACCGGATTAGTAATAGATTATACTAATGAATTTTAATGTTATAGAACGAAGTTAGGATAGGATGTTATTGCTCTTATGAAACTCTTTCGTAGAGGATTAAAGACATATATCTATAAGGAAATAGCTAAATAGAATATATAATTCTTAACTATTATAGGTATAATTAAGGAAGTCGTCTAACTAGATAATCGCTTATACGAATTCAGGAAGAGTAACCCTAGGCACGGGGAAAAGAGCAAAGGGTTAGGAAAGTGGAAGCACTCTTATGCTAATAAGCATAGTAAGGAGGCAAACGCTATACAAAAGAAAACCTTTCTAAAGAAAGGAGGACTTTCCTAGAAAGAGTAAAATCATTAACGTAAGTAAAACTTGTATTATAATTATAGCTAACTAGGCTATAGAGCAAATGAATATAGTAAGAAGAAAGACTCTAAGAGAAAGAAACAAATTAATACTACTATCTAATAACAGGTAGCTTTAACCGATCGTATTAAACTTACGGATAAGGAGCTTAAAGTACGAGGATATAGAACTTAGATTGAAAATAATAAAGGAATCAGTAGTATATAAGATACTAATAACAATAGGGATCTACTTCTTAAAGAATATTATAATATATAATCAGTAATAGAATCTAAGTAACCTTTTTAAGTAGAATACGAATTACTACTATCGACTAGTTCTTTAGAGACATTGGATTTATCTTCTAGTTTAGAAGAAGAAATAAAGAATAAAGACTCTAAAGTTAGAGAAACTTAAGCTTTTCTTAGAACCTTTAAATAAGGAAACCGATAAGTATATATTAATAATTAGAAACTAGATTTCTAGAGTTCTTATATAATATAAGAAGTTAACCTAACTATCTTAATAACGTATATAGTTATAAGTAATAACCCTAAAATAATAACTCTAGTTAGCCTAATTACTAGACAGAAAACTATTAAAGGGAAGGAACTAGAACGGGAACGTCGACTAATTAAAAAACCTAGCTACCCTAAAGTAGAGGATGTATAGAAAATATATAATATATTAGATAAAATTAGTACGTAGATATAACAAGTTCTAACGGGATTTAAGAGACGAATTAAAACCCCTTTTCTTAGGACACTGCCTAAAGATGTTATACTAAAGGAATTTAAGCAATATATTATTATTACGTTAATTAGAAATAATAGGTTAGTATTTAGGAAAAATAACTTATAACAACTATTTAGTATATTATACTAGGAGCGAAGGGAGCTCGATATAACTAAGTAGGCTAAGACGGAACTAGAGGAATTGTATTATCTATTAGTAGGAGAACTATGGTTTATAGAAATGGTTTAGAAAATAATAGTATAATAGATACGATATAAACTAAGTCCGACCTTAGACTAGTTATCGTAGAAACGATTTGAAGGAGTATTACTAGAGCCTACTAGAATAGTAGAATATTATCAGATATACGAAGTAGTATTATTAGATAAAGAAGGAGTAGTATTCTTTCCTTAGTCCTAGATTAGAGCTGTTAGGGAAAAGAATTTAAGAGACTATATATTCAAAGTTTACTATATAAAAACAGAGATAAGTATACTAGAAGCTACTTTAGATTATCTATATATAGAAGAACTATAGTCTATAGAAGCTATTTTAGAAACCAGTTACGAATAGATCTAATATAACTATAGACAAATACTAAAGTAATTTATAGAGAAAATTCCTAAAACTATAGGAATTATAGAATATAGATTAGTATATAAGGTAGTATATACTAATAAGGAAAGAGTGAGATTCTTTCTATAGTATAAGGACGAGAAGAGAAAGAAGTATAATTAAGAGAATCGATCTTTTGAAGTCCGATATATTAAAACAAAGTTAGACGCTACTTTAGAAGAAAGACAGTTAGTAATAACTATAGAAATAAGAGAGAAAAAGTTATAAGTTATAATAGACTTAGGAGTAATAGGTAACTTTATCTCTTTAACAGCTTAGGAAAAGCTAAACGTTTAAATTAAAAGGATAAGACTATATTAACTAGGAGTAGTCGATAAAACGAACGTTATATATTAAAACAGAATTATTAATTAGTAAACTATTCTAATAAAAATTAATATTGAAGAACACTGTTTAGATATATAATTCGATATTATTAAAATAGAGAGTAAGAAAGTAATACTTAGTATACTATAGATTTAGGAATATAATCTAGAAATCGACTAGAAGGCTAGAATAATAACCTTTAGTTAATACGAATATATAGGTTTGTATTTATAACTTTAAGGCTAGAACGAGGTTAGTACTATCTCTTCTAAAGTATTAGGACACCTCGCCTAGGGTCCTCTATAGGTTAGTAAGAAAGCTAATAACGAAATACCTATATAGTACAGAGAATTTAGAGCTTTGTTCGAAAACCTAGAAGACTTACGAGCCTTGCTAGAACATTGCTTATAAGATTATAAGATTAAATTAAAAGAGGATTATTATCTTATAAAGTAGAAGCTTCGGTTATATAACTAGAAAAGCCTATAGAGAATAGAAAGTTATATAAAAGAAGGTATTAAGAAGGGATATATTAGAAGATCTAAGTTATTAATTACCTTAAATATACTTATTATTAAGAAAAAAGATAACCTAGATAAGAGAGTATATATTAATTATAGAGAAGTAAATTATACTATAGTTAAGGACGCTTATCCGCTACTACTTAGCTAATACTTATAAGATAAGTTAGGCAAGGTAGTATGATTTACGAAATTAGATTAATAAAACGTTTATAGACTTATATAGATAAAAGCTAGAGACGAATAGAAGATAGTATTTACCTTACTATTAAGCCTTTATAAATATATAGTTATACCTTTTAGACTTTATAACATACTAGTTATATATTAGAGATAAAATAATAATATTTTAAGAGATCTTCTAAGGGTAATAGTAATTTATTACCTAGATAATATCCTAATCTTCTTAGAAAAAGAAGAGGAATATAAGGGATATGTTAAAGAAGTTTTATAATAACTTATAAAAGTTAACTCTTAGTTGAAAATCTCGAAATACGAGTTTGGAGTAACTCGGACCCTCTTCCTAAGATAGGTATTTAGCTTAGAGAAAATAGAGATAGATCTAGCAAAGATCTAAGATATCTTAAACTAGAAGTTACTAGAAAATATAAAAGACGTATAGTCCTTTCTTAGATTTATAAACTTTTACTATCTATTTATTTAAGACTATATAAAGATTGCTAAACTAATGTTAGGACTAGTTAAGAAAGCTATTAAGTTTATATAAAATAAATAAGTAAAGGATGCTTTTTAGAAAATTAAAGTAAAGTTTATAAAAGAACCTATTCTATATGATTTCGATATAGAAAAGCCTAGTATAATTAAAATAGACGCCTTAGATATAGTAGTAGGAGTAGTTTACTTATAGCTAAATAATAAAGGAAAACTTATACTTATTATATATTATTCTAAGATATTTAACCTAGTATAATAAAACTATAACATCTTTAACAAGGAACTACTTACTATAGTATTAGCTTTAGAATACTAGAGAATTTATTTATAGCTAGTAAAATACCTAGTTATAGTTTTATCTAACTATAAGAACCTTAGGACGTTTACAACGACTAAGGAACTTACGATAAGGTAATTAGCTAGATAGTTAGAGATATTAAAAGGATTTAATATTATTATTTAATATATAAAGAGAACGTTAAATACTTAAGCTAATACTCTTAGCTAGAAACCTAGATATAAGGGAAATAAGGAGTATAAGAAGATTACGATTTTAAAAACTCTTAAGAATAGAGACTTAATACCTACTATATATAAGATAGTAGCGATAAACAACATCTAAATAGATAAAATTTAGAATATATATAAAGGTTATAATTAGTATATAAAAGGGAAACTATAGGTTCTTAGCTTATATATAAAGGAATTTATATAGGAATACTATGCTACGCTCGCTTATAGATACTAAGGAATTCGTAGAACCTTCTAGAAGATAAGATAATACTACTATGTTAATTAGTTATCTACGATAGTTAAGGAAGTGATAGTAGAATATAATACCTATACTAGGAATAAGGCTTCCTACTATACTCCTTATAAACAGATAAACACTACTCTAATACTATAGATACCTTAGAAATCAGTATCTATAAATTTTATTATTAAACTACTAAAATCTAAAGACTTAATAATAGAAGTTAAATATAACATGATCCTAGTTATTATAGAATAACTTATAAAGTATATAATTCTAATAGTATATATAGAATCAAGTATAGCTAAGGAATTAGTATTTATATTCCTTAGAGAAGTAGTCTTAAGATATAGACTATTAGAAGAAATACTCTTAGATAGAGATAAGCTCTTTACCTTAAAATTTTAGATTACTCTTATAAAACGATTAGATGTAAAAAGAAAGCTTTTAATAGCTTTCTACTCTTAAATAAATAGAGGAAATAAACAGATAAATTAAGTAGTTAAAATATACCTTCGTTATTATATAAACTACTAATAAGATAACTAGGTAGAATTATTACCCTTAATATAGTTTGCCTACAATAGTTTAGTAATAGAAACAACACTTGTTATACTATTCTACGCTAATTTTAGATATAAACTATTAACATATTAAGAACCGCTGTCTACGACTATTAATAACTAGCTTACTTATATTCACGTCTTAAAAATCAAAGAGCTATATAAGGAACTTATAGAGGATTTATAATTCATAGCTAAAAGAAATATATACTACTATAACAAACGACGTAGTTAGAAGCTAATACTAAAAGAGGGGGATAAAGTCTACTTAGTATAAAAGAATATTAATATAAAAAGACTAAGTAATAAATTAGATTATAAAAAACTTAAACTATTTAAAATTAAATACGTTAAAAGACCTTTAAATTATAAATTAGTACTACTAAGAATAATAAACATCTATCTAGTATTCTATATATCCTTACTTAAACTAGTACTACTAGGAGTACCACCAGCCCTACTTATAGAGATTTAACTAGTAAACCTAGACATTAAATATAAAGTTAAAAGGATTCTTAACTATAAGATTATTAGAAGTAAGATTAAGTATTTAATTAAATAGTTAGATTACTTATACTTAAAAAACACTTAAGAATTAAAAAGCAATCTTAACTATTACTTAGAAGAACTTTAGGAGTTCTACTACTAAAACCTAGGGTTACCTACATCTTATAGTTAGAAGGGAAAGCCTTAAGAAAAGCCGAATCAAGGGTTAGCTTAGTAATAAAAGCGGGGTCGCTAGAAGAAGAGGGGGCCGCCAGCTAAGCAACCTCTAATTCCCTCTCTTCTTTCTCTTTCTCTACTCTTTTTTTTCTTATCAGCTTTATTAAGTTCTTATAAGTTAGTAAAACTACGATAGAGCATCTCTTGCTCCTACTCTATAAGGAAGTGTTATTATTTTCATAGGCGAAGGATCTTCTATATAGCTTCTTCCTAAATCTTACAAGCTATCTCTTCCTCTTATTATAACCTCCGCTTTTAAGTATTAATAGATTCCTACTCGAAAATTAAGGGTATTTAATTTTACAACTTAATATTATAAGATTTGCCCTTCCTAGTATACTTAGAATACTTAGAGCTACTAGGAACGCTAATACATTAACAGCTGGTTTTCGCATTTATATAACGAGTATAAGGAATCATTTCGCGTCTTAAACGTTCGATTTAAAAGGCGTTAAAGGTTCTATATTATTTAAGCTTATCTTTTAAGAGAGGTGTTAACGACATAATAAGAACTAGGGAGGCTACTAGCCTCTTAACAATATTTCTTAGGCTATACTTAAGCATAGAGACACGCTAGTCTAAGAAGGGGATAGTGTTACGAATCACAGTATACGTAGTAAGTAGTCTAGATAGCGTTCTAATAAGATAAGGTATAATATCTAAGAAAGGAAAGTAACATAAGAGGAAATTAGTAATATAGAAGGATATTAGGAATTTTAAGATCTTACTATTATAGTAATATTAGAAGTTATATATAGTTATATAATATAATCGCCTATATCGCTCTAGTTATCTTAATTATAAGTAATATAAGCAACGTAAGCGATATAAGCGACGCACTTTAGAAACGAAGGTTCTATATAAGACTAGCACGTCTACTATTAGATAGGAGCTTTATACTTAACTTTAGTTATTAATCTTATTATCTTATTTAACATCTTTAATATAAGTAACGAGTTCACTTCTAAGTAAACAAACCTGGCGTATCTATACTTCTTACCTATATACCAACTTTCAAGACTTAGTTATCTTTGTTTAGTTCGTTTAAGTTTCGTTACAGTAGATCCGCGTAGTCTTTTTTACGTTCGTAGTCTTTAGGTAAGAGATAGAGATAGATCTCTTACTTAGCCGGCAGATAAAGATAATAATTATATCTATCCTAGACTTATTAGAAGGGAATTCCTTAAAATCAACTAATATATATTACTATAGGCAATCTAGGATAGACAAGGGGTTGAGAAGTCTAGAGAGGCGGTCTTACAATATATAAGAGCGACGGTAGGTCTAGCAGTTACAGACGAATCGTTATATATCCGAACGAAGGTGCGGCTAGTAGTAGTAGTCTATAACTAGCTTTAGAGTCTTAGATTATCCAGGGTAGGCTACCGAGACTTGATTGTGAACCTCGCTTAGTAAGCGTACTTTGAGATCGTCGTCCTCGAGTAGGATAAGCCGTTCTTAGTATAGTAGGAGGCTGTTACGGGTTGTCTAGCTAGGGCGTTCGTCCGTAGTATACTAGCGGAGAGCGTTAAGGCCCGTACTCGTACGATTAGCCTATAGAATATCGTTAATTAAGTCGTGTAGTCCGTCGGCTACTCTAACGGGTGTAATATCTACGGAAGGGTCTAAGTCTAGGTCTATAATAATCCGCAAGTCGAGATTCTTAGGCTATAAGAGGACTTACGTACGAGTAGATATCTTTATTACTATTTAACTATCTGCTTCTTAGTCCTAGCGAGTAAGGGAATCCGCTCGATTCTAGCTACTAGGCTTATAAGTAAGTAGGAAGTTAAATCGAGAGAGGGTTTCAGCCTAGCAGGCTTGTTAGCTAGATAAGGCTTTAGTTGTTATAAAGTACTTAAGAGCTTTATAGTCTAAAACAACCCGTACCCGGTACAGAGACCCTTCGAGCTTAGGTCTCTAGGCTTCTAGAGAACGTATAATAGCTAGTATCTCTTTATCGTAAATCGGGTAGTTAATCTTAGCAGGTATCATTATCTTAGAGAAGTAAGCTATAGGGTACTACTCTTGACTTAGCTATAACTGAAGGAGTATACCGCTAAGGACGCCGTTAGAGGAATCGGTCTCAACTATAGACTCGTATTACAGATTAAAGTATATAAGAAGAGGTATATTAATAAGCCAGGCCTTTAGCTTAGAGAAGGCGTCCTAATAAGCAGGTGTCTACTAAAACAGCTAGTCTTTATAAGTTAGAGCTGTTAACAGGCGTACAACTCGTCCGTAGTTAAGAATAAACTTCCGATAGAAGTTATAAAAGCTAAGAAAGGACTGAACACTGCGGACTATAATAGGGCGTTCCTAGTTATAGATCGTTTCTATCTTTTCCAGGTCTACTTTAATCCCGTTAGTGCTTATATAGAAGCCTAGGTACTTCGTATAAGTAACGTTAAACTTAGATTTCTTAATATCAGCCTATAAGCTAGCTTTACAAAGCTGTAAAAGGACCTTATAGACGTGTTTCTAATAGTCTAGCTCGTTCTTAGAGTAAATAAGAATATCGTTAAGGTAGGTAGTATAAAAGTCGTCTAAATAGTCGAAGAGTACGTCGTTTATAAACCGTTAATATGTTACGAGTCTGTTAGTTAGTCCGAAAGACATAACTTTACACTTATAAGCTCTATAACAGGTCTAGAACGTTATTAGTTCCTTAGACTCAGGGTTAATCCGAATCCGGTGAAAAGCTTGTCGTATATCTAGCTTTATAAAGATACGAGCCTTGCCTAGACGAGCAAGAGTTTCATCGATTAACAGAAGAGGATACTAGTTCTTACAGGTTAGGTTATTTAGCTTATAGTAATTAATATAGAACCGTAGAGAGCCGTTAGACTTCTTAACAAAGAGAATCAGAGCTGTAAAGAAGGCTTGGCTAGCTTTAATAAAACCTTTATAAAGGTTCTTAATAAGGTATTGTTTTACAGCCTAGAGCTCGTCTGTTAACTAGTGGCGGAGGGGGCTATAAGATAAGTCGTCTGCGTTCCCGTTCTTAAGTTCGATCTTATAGTCGTATAGGCGACGAGAGAGAAGAGTATTAGACGCAGCTTTAGAGAAAACGTCTACGAGATCCTAGTAGGCTCTAGGGAGGCTTTCTTAGACCTGTAAGTCGTCTTTTTAATTTATAAGCTTTTTTTCTATTAAGTAATCGATCTTATAAAGAGAGGTACTAAAGGCCGTAGCTTCAGTGTCTTATAGGTTACAGCGATATATAGCAGCACCGATAACAGCGATGTCTACCGGTGGCAGGTCGAGGCGTACACGTTTTAGACGCGCTACAGAGGCTTTACAGATATCTAAACCTATAAGAGCGCGGTTTATATTTCGTAAGTTGTTTTAGCGGTCCTAGTACTCGCTGTGACATACGGCCAGGGGTATAGTAGGCGGGCGCGCTAGGATCCGAGAGACTAGCAGCTCGTTAATAAGGCTTATAGACAGTTGCAGGTCTTCCTAGTATTTGCGTACGACCTGTTCTTCTAGGGCCTGATCGCGGCGATCCGCGTCAGCTTAGTAATCTAGGTTTAAGAGCCGAGTCTATAGGATCCTAGGATCTAGGAGGCGTAGCTAGACAAGGTTAGGAGAAGGAGGGAGATCCGCGGGCTATATAAGTCGTCGCTGGTGGGGGTTGAGTTATACGTTAAGCTAGTTAAACTATATACGCCTAAGAATAAGGTCTTAATAGCTAGTATTAAGGAGGACTATAGGGACGTTATACTATTTACAGCCGTCTATATATAAGTGAAGAATAATATAGCAGTCTACGGACTGTCGACTCTGTCTATTAAAGCCGCGAACTATAATAGAAGTAGGAAGAGTATAAATAGTTAAAGAGAAGAAGCGAGCTAGCTCCTAAGCGAACTTTGTACTAATAAGTACAAAGCTGTTTACTCTAGTATCAGCTAGAGCAGAGGTTTTGAATCTGTATCTATTATAGACTAAGTTATAAGAGACTGTAAACTGTTTTCCTCTAAGTAGCTAACTTAGATCGATAGCTAACTAGCTAGGACCTCGGTAAAGCAAGCTTAGGGGGGAGACTTTCCCTAGACTTAGTCGTTTTCCGACTGTTCTAAGTCGGACGTAGGCTCTATAAGCTTATTAACGTCTGTAATAGGCTTAGAGTTCTTAGGGCATTCGCGGGCATAGTGCCTAGTCCTCTTACACTTAAAGCAGGCGTCGTCCGGTTCCTTACAGGCAGGCGTTAGTTCACGTAATAGTCTATAAAGGCGGGGGGCCGGGGCAGGGGAGGTTGTACGGAACGTAGTTTAAGTAGTAGTGAAAGTTCTAGCTGGGCGGGAGGTAGTAGTAGCAGTTGTAGGCCGGGGGGTGAGACGAGCGGTCCGTAAGTTGCTTCTACAGAGCTAAAGTCTTTATAAGTTCTTATTAACAAGTCGACACTTGTTTGCTAGGGCTGTACTTATAAGCAGGACGTCTAAGAATAGTAAGACAGACTGTTGTAGAGGTGGCGTAAGCTTATTATATAAGTCGGGCTATAAGTCGTCTGTCGGGATCCGTCTAGTGCCTATAAGGTATAAGAAGCGAGTATAGAAGGTTACGAAAGTCTCGTCATCTCTTATAACGAGCTAGCGGAATTCGATACAGGCGTCCTACGCTTTGAACAGGTTCTCTAGGATATCTATAAGATATGCGATTATTTCTTTTATAGACTAAAACAGCTTAGGTCTCTTCTGGTAACGAGGCGTAAGATGCTTCTAAGTAATATTAGCTGTATAGTTAAAAACGTAAGCTATCTTTGCTTCCTCTAGCTTAAACATAGAGGCGTTAATAAGGAACTTGTCCTTAATCTAGATCTTCTAGTTATTAAAGGTTAGAGACGAGCCATCCGTTAGAGGCTTAGTATTCTTAAGCTTGACCGTAAACGACCTATGTTATCTAGTTTTAGACGAGGTATTCCCTCGCGGAGGGGTACGGACATTGTCTAGTTGTTCTTACAGTAGACGGACCTGTTTCAGAGCTGTAGCGAGCTGTTAAGCGTCTATAGGCTGGTCGGCAGACATCGTTGTAGACGACTCAGTTATAAGGACAGAGGGTATAGGTAGAAGAGCCTCAGGCTCTTGTATACAGTGGTAGGCGTGGGTACGCGGGGCTGTATAAGGCGCTGGTAGCATCTACAGGCGGTCTATATAGACTGTAGGTGTTGTGTTAGAATCGCAACAGATATTCTAATCCTTCCTAGGAGCAGTAGTAAATAGAGAGAAGAAGGGAGCTTTAGATAATGTGACAAACCCAATCTGCTAGCCCTCTAGTAGTTATCCTTACCTATAGCATATATAGGTATAGCGGATAATTAGAGAAGTAAGAGGTGGTTCAATTGAAGATCTAAAGCTATAGAAGAGAAGAGAAGGAAAGAGGAGACTTCTAGAGGTCCTATAATATAGAGATAGCTAAGGAATCGATAAGTTATAGGAATGTCGATCCGTTTATAGAAATGGTTCCTAGCCTAGGTAGGAATGGTTCTAGGCCAGGCTAGGAATGGCAGGCTTTGCGGACGCCGGCGAGCAGCCGTACGCGAGTCACGTGCTCGGCGGTGGCCAGGTCCGTAACAAGAACGTAAACATATAACCTCGGCAATACCCCTAACCTTGCCTTTTGCTCGAGCAACCTCTACTAAAGAGGGGCGTCTACTAAGATAGACCTTACCTTTGAGTGTGGCTCTGACTACCTCCTACTTCTTACCTGGCTTCTGTGTATAGGAAACCTAATAGAGAAGGATCCGCCTTTAAAACTTAGCACTTTTAACGTTAAAACCTTTAAGACTACTTTCTAAAGTAAGCTCGAAACATAATAGCTATACGAACTTATATAATAACTAAATACGGAATTGCTAGAGGCTCTAGTAGGATTTATCACTGAGAGCGTATATAGTATATACCTCTATAGTACTAAGCAAGGTCTCGGACATAGATTCAAATACCCCTAGTAGAATAAGGAATACTAGACGGCGGCTACTGAGGCAAGGCAGGCACAAAGGCTTAACACGAGCCCTCGAGCCTTGAAGTCTCTTTATAGGAGTCTAAGATAGGAAATCTAGAAGGTAAAGAGAGAACACTTCTATAACCTAATTAATAAATCTACGAAGAGCAAAGACGTCTTTAAGATTTACAAGTAGTACTAGAGTACTAGAATATATAAGTCTCCCTTCTTAAGAGACTCGGTAGGTTAGCTAGGCTTTACTACTTAGGAGAAGTAGAAGATCCTTATATAGGAGCTGCTTATAAATAAGGCTAAAGTTGGAGATATACTATTTAATACCTTAACTGCCTCTACTTAGGTATTACGAATCACGGTATACGTGGTAAGTAGTTCAGACGGCGTTCTAATAGGATAAGGTATAATATCTGGGAAAGGAAAGTAACATAGGAGGAAATCAGTAATACGGAAGGATATTAGGGATTTCAGGATCTTACTATTATAGTAATATTAGAAGTTACGTATGGTTATATAACATAATCGCCTACATCGCTCTAGTCGCCTTAATCGTAAGCGACGTAAGCGACGCGAGCGATGTAAGCGACGTACTTTGGAAACGAAGGTTCTATATAAGACTAGCACGTCTACTATTAGATAGGAGCTTCGTGCTTAACTTTAGTTATTAATCTTATTATCTTATTTAATATCTTTAATATAAGTAACGAGTTCACTTCTAAGTGAATAACCAGTGTATTTATACTTCTTACTATATACTAACCTTTGAGACTTAGTTATCTTTGTTTAGTTTGTTCGAGTTTCGTTATATATTAAGCACTTGCTTAGAAGTAAGATCGCTACTATGTCGGCAACCTCTTCTACTCTAAGAACCGCTCTACTAAGGCTAGCTGCGGACCCCCTAGTTATACTAGTTGTACTAGTTACTACTCTTCGAGAGGAAGTAAAACTTCCTCTTCCGAAGCTGTTTAATAGCTTACCTAAGAAGCTAGCTGAATTCTTAATAAAGGCTTTCCTCTACTTGAGTTTTTATTATACCTAGTTTCTAAGTAAAACTAACTAGGTTATATAGTTGTCTACCTGTCTTAAAGGGGTAGCTTATAACTGGTTAGAACTGTACTTAGAGGATTACTAGATGAATAAAATAGTAGATAGAAAAGTCTCTCTTTAGATGTTTAAGAAAATAAGAGATTTGTTTAGGAATGTTCGAGGATTTAGGGAGGGAATTAACTAGGCTTTTAAGAATGTTAATATAAAGAAAAAGGTAGTTAGAGCTTTGTATATACTTAGGTAGAAGGGATTAGCTGCTAAGTATGCCTTATAATTTTAATAGTACTCTATATAAATAAGATAGAACGATAAAGTATTACGTAAACAATTCTATCGTAGACTTAAGAATAATATAAAGGATAAAATCGTATAAGAGGATTTTCTAGATATATTAAATAAATTAACGAATAACGTAATTAGAATCGATAACCGTATCTATAAAAGAAATCTAGAGAGGAAAGGAAGTTATAGTTATCGACATAGAAAGAGTAGATAAAAAGATTATAGAGATCTTATAGAAATCGACGCTACTTAGAAATCATAGGTTCTAGAGAAGGAATCTAAGAAAGAAAACTCTTAGAAGAGAGGATTGTCCTAGAAAGAGCGAAATCGTCGACGTAAGTAGAACTTATGTTATAACTATAGTCTTCCTAGCTATAGAGCAAATGAGTATAGTAAGAAGAAAGACTCTAAAGGGAAACAAGCTAACGCTACTATCTAAAAAGAAGTAGCTTTAATAGAAAAAATCGAACTTATAGACGAAGAACTTAAGGCTAGAGGTTATAGTATACAAATTAAAACAGACGCTGTAGATATAACAGCAGACGTTGTATACTTATAGCTAAACGAAGGAATTAAGTTATAAGTTAGTAAGGTATAGGACACTAATAACAATAGGGATCTATTACTCGAAGAATATTATAATATACGGTTGGAAATAGATTATAAATTGCCTCTTTAAGTAGAATATAAATTACTACTATTAATAAGTTCGTTAGAGTCGTCGGAATCGATATCCGACTCGTTAGAAGTAGATCTAGGAATATATAAGCCTAAATAAGGCGAGATATAAGCATTTATTAGAACTTTTAAAAGAGAGAATAGATAGGTATATATAGAAAACTAGAAACCTGATTTCTAGAGCCTATATTCTACTTAAGGAATTAACCCTACTATTTTAACTACCTATAAAATAGTTTAAAATAAATAAGATAGAATAACTTTAGTAAGCCTTATTACTAGAAGGGAAACCATTGAATTTAAAGAACCTAGACCAGAATAAGCAGTATCTAGCAAACTATCTAGTATATCTAAGATAAGAGATATTTAGATAGTCGTAGATCTATAGGAAGAAACTAGCAAATGGCAATAGCAGGGTCCTAACGACTTTATAAGACGCTCTAAAACCAGTTTTTTAGATATACTACCTAATAGTAGAGAAGCTATACTAGAAATAGGAAGCTAGTATACTATAGTCGCTTTAGTTAGAAAAGTTAGAGTAATATTTTAGGAATTATAAAATAGGAAGTTATTTAGTATAATCTTCTAGGAGATAAACGAATATAATATAGACTAAGAAACGGAGTTAGTATAGAAAGAGCTCTACTAACTAATAATTAGAGAATTAAACGCTACCTCTAGAGAAAATTAACTTATAATAACAGTGAAGATAAAAGGAAAGGAACTCTAAGTCTTAATTAATTTAAGAGTAACGAGTAATTTTCTTTCCCTAGTAGCTTAGAAAAAGTTAAACATCCTAATCAAAGGTATAAAGCTATACTGCCTAGTAGTAGTTAACAGAACAGACGTTATATACTAGAATAGAATTATTAATTAGTAAACTATTCTAATAAATATTACTATTAAAGGACACTACTTAGACATATAATTTAATATTATTAAAATAGGAAGTAAGGAAGTAATACTAGGTATACTATAGATTAGGAAACATAATCTAGATATTAATTAGAAGGCTCGAATAATAACCTTTAGTTAATATAATTATATAGGTTTATAATTATAACTATAAGGCTAGAACAAGGTTAGCGCTACCTCTTCTAAGACGCTAGGACACCTAGCCCAGGGTCCTCTACAGGTTAGTAAGACAGCTAATAACGAAATACCTATGTAGTATAGAGAATTTAGAGCTTTGTTCAAGAACCTAAAAAACTTATAAGCTTTACTAGAACATTACTTATAGGATTATAAGATTAAATTAAAAGAGGGTTATCACCTCTTAAAGTAGAAGCTTTGGTTATATAACTAGAAAAGCCTATAAAGGATAGAAAGTTATATAAAGGAAGGTATTAAGAAGGGATATATTAGGAAATCTAAGTTACTAATTACCTTAAATATACTTATTATTAAAAAGAAAGACGATTTAGATAGAAGAGTATATATTAATTACTAAGAAGTAAATCACGCTATAGTTAAGGACGCTTATCTACTACTACCTAGCTAATACTTATAAGATAAGTTAGGTAAAGTAGTACGATTTATAAAATTAGATTAACAAAACGCTTATAGACTTATACAAATAAAAGTCGAAGATGAATAGAAGATAGTATTTACCTTACTATCAAGCTTTTATAAATATATAGTTATGCTTTTTAGACTTTATAACATACTAGCTATATATTAAAGATAAAATAATAATATTTTAAGAGATCTTCTAAAGGTAATAGTAATTTATTATCTAGATAATATCCTAATCTTCTTAGAAAAAGAAGAGGAATATAAAGGATATATTAAAGAAGTTTTATAATAACTTATAAAAGTTAACTCTTAGTTGAAAATCTCGAAATATAAGTTTAGAGTAACTTAGACCCTCTTTCTAGGATAGGTATTTAGCTTAAGGAAAATAGAGATAGATCTAGCAAAGATCTAGGACGTCTTAAACTAGAAGTTACTAGAAAATATAAAAGATATATAATCCTTTCTTAGATTTATAAACTTTTACTATCTGTTTATTTAAGACTATATAAAGATTACTAAACTAATGTTAGGACTAGTTAAGAAAGCTATTAAGTTTATATAGAATAAATAGGTAGAGGACGCTTTTTAGAAAATTAAAGCAAAGTTTATAGAAGAACCTATTTTATACGATTTCGATATAGAAAAGCCTAGTATAATTAAAATAGATGCTTTAGATATAGTAGTAGAAGTGGTTTACCTATAACTAAATAATAAAGGAAAACTTATATCTATTATATATTATTCTAAGATATTTAACCTAGTATAATAAAACTATAACATTTTTAATAAAGAATTACTTACTATAGTATTAGCTTTAGAACATTAGAGAATTTATTTATAGCTAGTAAAACACCTAGTTATAGTTTTATCTAACTACGAGAACCTTAGGACATTTATAACTACTAAGGAACTTATAATAAGATAATTAGCTAGATAGTTAGAGATATTAGAAGGATTTAATATTATTATTTAATATATAAAAAGAACGTTAAATACTTAAGCTAATACTCTTAGTTAGAAACCTAGATATAAGAGAGATAAAGAATATAAAAAGATTATAATCTTAAAAACTCTTAAGAATAGAGACTTAGCACCTATTATATATAAAATAGTAGTAATAAACAATATCTAGATAGATAAGATTTAGAATATATATAAAGGTTATAATTAGTATATAAAAGGGAAACTATAGGTTCCTAGCTTATATATAAAGGAGTTCGTCTAGGAATACTATACTATACCCGCTTATAGTTACTAAGGAATTCGTAGAACCCTTTAGAAGATAAGATAATACTACTATATTAATTAGTTATCTATAATAGTTAAGGAAGTAATAATAGAATATAATACTTATACTAGGAACAAGGCTTCCTACTATACTCTTTATAGACAGATAAACACTACTCTAATACTATAAATACCTTAGAAATCAATATCTATAGATTTTATTATTAAATTACTAAAATCTAAAGATCTAATAATAGGAGTTAAATATAACACGATCCTAGTTATTATAGAACGACTTACAAAGTATATAATTCTAATAACATATATAGAATTAAGTATAGCTAAGGAATTAGCATTTACATTCCTTAGAGAAGTAGTCTTAAGACATAGACTACCGGAAGAAATACTCTTAGATAGAGACAAGCTCTTTATCTTAAAATTTTAGATTGCTCTTATAAAACGATTAGGTATAAAAAGAAAGCTTTTAATAGCTTTCTACTCTTAAATAAATAGAGGAAATAAACAGATGAATTAAGTAGTTAAAATATACCTTCGTTATTATATAAACTACTAATAAGATAACTAGGTAGAATTATTACCTTTAACATAGTTTACTTATAATAGTTTAGTAACAGAAACAACACTTATTACGCCATTCTATGCTAATTTTAAGTATAAATTATTAGCGTATTAAGAACCGCTATCTACGACTATTAACAACTAGCTTACTTATATTTACGTCTCGAAAATTAAAGGGCTATATAAAGAACTTATAAAGGATTTGTAATTTATAGTTAAAAGAAATACATACTACTATAATAAACGACGTAGTTAAGAGCCAACGCTAAAAGAGGGGGATAAAGTCTACTTAGTATAAAAGAATATTAATATAAAAAGACTAAATAATAAATTAGATTATAAAAAACTTAGACTATTTAAAATTAAACACGTTAAAAGACCTTTAAATTATAAATTAGCGCTACTAAGGATAATAAACATCTATCTAGTATTCTATATATCCTTACTCGAACTAGCACTACTAGGAGCACTACTAGCCCTACTTATAGAGATTTAACTAGTAAACCTAGACACTAAATATAAAGTTAAAAAGATTCTTAACTATAAGATTATTAGAAGTAAGATTAAGTATTTAATTAGATAGTTAGATTACCTATACTTAGAAAATACTTAAGAATTAAAAAGCAATCTTAACTATTATCTAAAGGAACTTCAAGAGTTCTACTATTAAAACCTAGGGTTACCTACATCTTATAGTTAGAAGAGAAAGCCTTAAGGAAAGCCGAATCAAGGGTCGGCTTAGTAATAAAAGCGGGGTCGCTAGAAGAAGAGGGGGCCGCCAGCTAGGCGACCTTCAATTCCCTCTCTTCTTTCTCTTTCTCTGCTCTTTCTTTCTTATCAGCTTTATTAAGTTCTTATAGATTAGTAAGACTACGACAGAGCATCTCTTACTCCTACTCTATAAAGAAGCGTTATTATTTTCGTAGGCGAAGGATCTTTTATATAGCTTCTTCCTAAATCTTATAAGCTGTCTCTTCCTCCTATTATAACCTCTGCTTCTAAGCATTAATAGATTCCTACTCGAAAATTAAGAGTATTCGATTTTATAACTCAACATCGTAAGATTTGCCCTTCCTAGTGTACTCAAAACACTTAGAGCTACTAGGAACGCTAATATATCGACGGCTGGTTTTCATATTTACATAACAAGTGTAAGGAATCATTTCACGTCCTAAACGTTCGATTCAAAGAGCGTTAAGGGTTCTATATTATTTAAGCTTATCTTTCAAGAGAGGTGTTAATAACATAATAGGAACTAGGGAGGCCGCTAGCCTCTTAACGATATTTCTTAGGCTATACTTAAGCGTAGAGACACGCTAGTCTAAGAAGGGGATAGTATTATAAATCACAGTATACGTAGTAAGTAGTCTAGACAACGTTCTAATAAGATAAGGCATAATATCTAAGAAAGGAAAGTAACATAGGAGGAAATCAGTAATACAGAAGGACATTAGAGATTTCAGGATCTTACTATTATAGTAATATTAGAAGTCACGTATAGTTATATAACATAATCGCCTATATCACTCTAGTCGCCTTAATCGCGAGCGACGTAAGCAACGCGAGCGATGTAAGCAACGTACTTTAGAAACGAAGGTTCTATATAAGACTAGCACGTCTACTATTAGATAGGAGCTTCATACTTAACTTTAGTTATTAATCTTATTATCTTATTTAACATCTTTGATACAAGTAACAAGTTCACTTCTAAGTAAACAACCGACGCATTTATACTTCTTACTATATACTAACCTTCGAGACTTAGTCATCTTTGTTTAGTTCGTTCGAGTTTCGTTACATTAGGCCCTCTCGTAGGCAGACCTTACTTTACGTAAGGTTGAGGAATTGATCCTTAGCAAAGCTTTAACTATACTAGGAGAAGACAAGCTAGTAACAGGGGTCCTTAAAGTAGCCTGGCTATAGATCTTAAACCTTATCTTCCTACTATTCAGAGGCTATATAGAGACAGGCTTCTACTCAAAGATCTTCCGATCCGCTGTCGTTACTATTATCTTAAAACCTAATAAGAAAGATAAGTCCTTTCCTTAAGTATACCAGCTAATTGCTCTACTCTCGGTCCTTAGAAAAGGGCTTGAAAGGCTCCTTGCTAAGCAAGTCTCTTAGATAGCTATTAAGTACTCTATTCTAGGGCAGAACCAGTTTAGAGCTCTTCTACTAAGAGCTGCTATAGACCTTACTACTTGTCTTACCTTTGACATTAAGTCAGCTCTTGCGGATAAGTAGGAAGCCTCTCTTCTTACACTCGATATTAAGGGCGCCTTTGACGTAGTACTCCCTAGCCGCCTAATTAAAAGGTTAAGAGAGTAAGGATAGCTGTATTGCTTCGTAGAATAGGTCTCCTCTTTCTTAACTAATAGATTAGTAAAAGTAAAGCTTAATAGAGAAGTAGGCAATGCTACCCCGCTTTAGTATAGCCTTCTATAAGGCTCGCCTATCTCACCGATCCTCTTTATACTTTATATCTAGCCCCTCTTTAGATTAGGAGTTAGCTCTCTTCTAGTAGTACAGAGATTCGGCTACGCTGACGACATTAGATTACTTACTTTCAGGCCTTTAAAGGTAGGGAATGTTAAGGACTTAGCAAAGTAGGTAGTAAGTATACTTAAGTAGGGTATAGACAAGGGTATTACCTTTAACGCTAAAAAATTAGAACTTATCTACTTCTCTTATAAAAGAAAACAAAGAGGGAGAGGCATCTGCCCCCCCCCTGCTATTATAGTTAAAGGAAAGATAATAGAGCCTACATAGGAACTCTAGTAGCTTAGTATATTCTTCGACCCTCGCCTTACCTTTTACAGTTATGTTAAAAGAATAGCTAGTAAGGCTACACTTATAGCTAATACTCTTAAAGGAATAATAAACATAGTAAGAGGATCCCCCTCGTATCTACTAAAACAAGTAGTTACTACTTATATCTTCTTAATCGCCTATTTTAGGCATAAGACCTGGTACCCTAGTCGTATAAAAATAGGCTAAGCAGGTACTATAAACAACCGGATCGGCCGCTACCTAACTCTCCTAGATAGAGTAGTTATAAAGTATACTAGGATCATCCTCCTAGTCTATAAAACCACTCCTACCTCGGTACTCCTTATAGAATCTAGCCTCCTAGCCGCTAAAATTGCTCTTATAGTAAAGAGCGGAGCTTTTAAGACTAGAACTCGACGACTCGACTTAGCACACCCGCTTAAGCGATGTATAAATAACCCTTGCTCAAAGGCTAGGCTTATTTACCGCTCTTTTAAACCTCTCCCTCCTTTAAAAGAAGTCGATCTAATTTAAGACCCCTTATAGAGTAGAGGGTTCAACCGCTAAGCCCGCCTTCTCAAGGTAACCGGCCCGAGCCCTAGTAGTAATAAAGACTCTTATAAAGCCGAATTCCTTAAATTCCTTACCTCTGTTCCACCTACGGACCTAGTTATATTTACTAACAGCTCTTGCTTAGATGATAAAAACATAAGAGAAGGCGTATACCTTATAAGAGAAGGGGTTGTTTTAAATACAAAGCTCTTCCCTTTTAGCAAAACCTTAGAAATATATAATATAGAAGCAAGAGCTGCCTTATATAGTCTTAAGTTTGCCCTTACATCCCCTTTTTAGTCCTTAGCTATAAAGTGCTAGATTTGCCTTAATAACCTCGAGGCTATACTACAGCTAACCTACCGATCCTACAGCACCTTACAAGAAACCTTTAATAAGGTATTCGACTTTACTTAGCTATACCTAGGGAAGATCCAGATACGGTAGTGCCCTAGTTATATAGGAATTCGAGGGAATGAAATTACTAACAAAGCTGTGGGGAAAGCAGCTCGAACACTCCCCCCTAGCCCTTCTTTACTCTGTACTGCTATACTTAAGAGAGAAGTTAAAGAGATAGGGGTTAAGCTTACGAACAAGCTTTGGTAGACAACACTCCTAGATATCTATAAGAGGCTAGGTCTTACTTCCTAGCTCTTGAAACCTAGAACTCTCTAGCTACTAAGAGAGGTCCTAGCTTAGCTTATTACAGCTCGTACTAGTTACGGAGACTTTATAGCATACCACCTTCGATTCCACTACTTTAACATGTTACTAGAATCTAGGAATTGCAAATATAAAAAGGCTAAAGTATAATTCCACCTACTCTTCTATAGGCTTACAAAGAACAAAGAGCTAAGGCTATTAGCTAAGGTAGAGGGAAATCCTTAACTCCTGTTTAGACCTGGTTATGAGGAGCTTTTTAACAAGGTCTATTCTAAGACTAAGTTCTTTATAAAGATCTATCTCTTAAGATAGTTAAAACTCTCTTTTCCTTTCCTTTTCTACATTTTTATATATATCTCCTTTGTCTTTCCTTGATTCTATAAACTAATTAAGGATAAGGGCTGTTTCGAAAGTAGAGCTTCTCTTTAAACTATCTCTTGTAAATTAGCTCACTCGTTTACACCCCCTGTAGCCTAGGGCACCCCCCTAGCGTCATTTGCCCTCCTTTGGGACTTCTTAGGACCTAGACCACGCGATCTAGACTCCGCCTGACGTTAAATAGAAATAAATAAATAAATAAATTAAAGGGCGCGGGATGAGAGGAGGGTGGGGTTGACTTTGAGGTGGTTGGTTTTTTGGGGTATGGGTTGAGGTGTTGTTGGGTGTTTTACAAGGTAGGTTGGAGAAACAGCATGACGGTGTATCCTCGGTTTCCTTGTGAGTATAGGTGTGGAAACTGGATTTTGGTTGTTTATATACTTGGCTCGTTTCTTGGGAGGCATCAGATGGGTGATTCTGGGGATTGCGATTTTGTGGGTTGTTGGAAGGGCTTGAGGGCTGTTTTTGGCGTGTAAATTGGGGGTTCTGATGGCTGTAGAGAGGATAAGGTTGATGAACTGCATGTCGATTCTTCTTAGGAAAAAAGGATAGCAAAAACTCCAAGAAGTTTAAGTTTACCCTGTAAATGAGATATAAATCCTCGAAAGGCCAGCTTCTGGAGATCAGTCATATGGCGATCGCTGAACTAGCTTGAATATATGGAGACCAGCGAGATTTCTGCTAAAAGCAGTGCATTTGCACTCTCAGGTTACAGAGAAGGAGCTGAATATTGTTTTTCGATTCCGGTTATTTTCAGGTGAAGATGTTTTGATCCTGAAATATTCAAATTGGGCTATGTTGTCGTCGATTAGAGTCTTGTCGTCGAAGTTCTAGTTTCATTCGCTAAATTAAGTCGGTGATGGAGGGTGTGGGATGTGGGTCAGGTGTATTGACTTTAACATTATTTAGGGGGAAAGATGAGATCTTGTGGTGCAATGATTTAAATTGTAGTTGGGAGGAGTCGTTTCTATATTGGATCCAATATGCATGATTGGGTTTCAAAGAGGGTAGAGCGAGCGGTTTTATATGACCTTGAGGGTTGTCTTGGAGGATTTCTTGGGTGGTGGGTCAAGAGCTGGTGGCTTTGTATGGGGAATTAATAGAGCAAACGAAGGAAGAATGAAATAGTGATTTTTCTTGGTAAACAGGCTTCAGATCTTGATGTGTGGGCAAGTTGCGAAAGTAACTGAGAAACTAAGAGAAGTAAGATTTTAGAGCGCAGTCTTAGAGGAAGAGTATTCGCAGAGAGCCTGATAACTTTTCACAAACCATGTCCTATATAAATCCTATAAATGCAGTCAAGCAAAGAGCGGCAGAATGTTTGCACAAAGAGAAATGCATGAGAATGTTGGTAATGAGACCAGTACTTTAACAGACTGATCTACCAAAGACAGAGATTTGTTATGGGTGGTTTTCTTTTTACTACAAACTCCTGGGTGTTAGTATGGATAATATAGTAGTCAATTGGTGCTATATTCTTCTTATTTTGTTGCAGTCGACCAGGTTCTTGTTGTCGAATTCTAGTTCCCGGTTATTTCTAAGATTTCCCGTACGGGATATGAGATAAAATCTTCCAAGTGATGTCCAGAAACTAGCTTTTAGTTAGAGACAGAGGTGTCTAAGATGTATGAGGATGAGCATATACAAAATATCACAGGTTTGGGCAATGATTCGGGCGTTTTGGTTATTTGTGTATTCAAGTCACGCTCTCATAATACTTATAAATCGAGTCTCCCTGGATCTTCGAAAGAGAAGATCACATCCAGAAAATGAAGATATGTTCTGCCAAGTTGGTATTTGAGCTTGTCGTTGTTCTTTCTGAAAGGCTGAGCGAAGCCCACTGAACGGTCTAGACTGGCTTCACATCTGGGATGTATCGAGGTAAGAATGTAACAATATTCTCACACTTAAAATAGGTGCAATCGAAAGGTAGAAAAGCACGTAGAAATAAACCCAGATTGTGCTACATTACAAAGGTACCACAGATGCATGAAATATAAACCCTGCTTGTAGACTCTATTAGACAATTCAACACTTTTGACAGCGACTGTAAAGAGCTTCCAAGTTTTCTTTTATCCGACCCAGTAACTTACAGAGAGACCGAAAATCCTCCACTCCCAATTTGTCACAAAACTAAACCTCACAGAACCTCGCTAGCACCAAGCCAAGTTGCCCACATATATCTCCTCCGTTGGCATTTTTTTGCCAACGACTCCTCCTCTGTGGTCGAAAGTTGAACTTCTTTTATGTCCAACCGAGAAGCGCGATTAAACTACAGCAAGTACATAATTCAAAGTCTCATAATTAGAGAATGTGATATGATATAAGAGTTAGCTCTAGTAGCTAATCTACTCTATTTGTCGAGTATCCTTTATCCGTCGAAATAACAATCTTCGTTTATATCCAAAGTGTACATCAAGACAATATACCAGTCCTCATACCAATACTTAAGCTGTTTATCAACGACTCCTCTCCTCTAGTTTGAAGTAAGACGTCAAGTTGCAATATCTGCTTCTTGTGTCCACAATCGGCTTTCGATCCAGGCTTCGATTAATCCGCCAGAATGAACTCGAACTTGATGCCAGCGCGTGTCTTTTGTATCCCCAAAGCAAAAGAATTCCAAGTTTTCAAGTTTTCAAACCCCCCTTTTTGAGATCTTGATTCTATTCCAATGACTTTAACTGTTGGTAATAGCATGGGGAAAATTCCGTGGCTATTTGGAAGCATTAAACAAAAGAAAAGGAGAAAAAGGTTCGAGAAAATAAAACCATGGTCAACAAATCAAAAAGAGAAAAAAGAACTAACAAGATAGGTAATTGTCAATCAAAGAATGTTGGCAAAAGATTTGAGTTTGATGATATAAATGCCTCTGGATGAGCCGCAACTGCTCAAGTCAGTGAGCGCAAAATATAAAGCATGGAACATCTCAAGCAGAATTGATATTTAGCACGTACCCTGAGATGGAAATACTAGCACTAGTGCACGCAGAGTCAACGTGTTTTAAGGCAGAAGGACAATTCAAGATACAAGAAGAGGAAGGTAAGAAATTTTGCAAGGGCCCAAAAAGCATCAGACCCCGAATATTTTCTTCAAATATTTTTCCTTCTACTTAACTACCACCGAGACCTCACTCACTGTCGAAAAGTAAATATTCGTTTTTGCAAAAGGAAGAGCAAGAGCAAGCAATCTGGATTGTGTATCGAAATTCTCTCCTTTAACGTCTGTGTGCTGGTAAGTAAGCGTCTCAGCTACTACAGCAAACCTGCGACAGACAGACAGCAGGAATCAACTCACCAAACCACCCCTGTGAATCTTGCTAATTCCCAGAACTGAGGAGCAGTTCCTTCATTTTTATTTCCTTTTCTGATTTTTTGGGAGGCTTGCCTAATTGACTATTAAATACGAGTAAACATCTGGGATTCAAAGCTGGATTCTTACACCTTTGGATAGAGGTATACGAATGATATAAGTACGCTAATTTCAGATGAATAACCCGATATTGACCTCTCCAGGCTTGTTTTCAAATCTATTCAATAAAATCTCATAACAAAATACAGTGAGTTGCGAATTAAGCTTCCTTTTTAACACTTTTGTAAACCGTGATTTTTTCTTCCTAGGTTTTTTCCTTATTTATTTTAGAAAACAGAAAACTAAAGTACTCTTTAAGATATAAGACCTAGCTAGAAAGAACTACTATATCTTCTTATACTTCCTCTCTATTTGTTACTATACCTAAACAAGTATAATAAGAATAAACTTAGTAATAGTTAATTCTTAGAAAACCCCTTTTTATAAGAATTTTTTTTATACCTCTATAAAGTTGAGTAGTCTCTACTAAGACCTTAAAAATTTTTAGATATATATAAAAGTGTCTGTTTTCTTCCTAAAAAGTTTATAGAGTAAGAAAGGGGGTATAGCGCTCTTATTAGCTGTTCTTAGGGATATAATAACATACGTTGTTATTAAGTAAAGAGGGAAAGAGTATCTAGGAAATAAGAAATTTTCTAAAAACACACGGTTTATAAAATATCGTTAAAAAGGAAGCTTAATTCGCAACTCACTATACTTAGCGCTCTTACACACGCAACAGTCTAAAAATCACTTACCAAACTCACCTATAATAATACCCCGTGAGATAGCTACACCTGATAGAAAACAATCTGTAAGACATATATAACGCACCTTCCACAATTTGATTTCAATTCGAGCCAAGACGATGATGAAGGTGAAGATGATGATGATGGGGAGGGAGGAAGGAGTGTTCCAAGTAACCGTCCACCTAGTATCAGTTCACCCTCTCGGGACTCCAAACCTTCAACATCTCAAGGTATCTTTCCACTCTCCAGTGACAATCCAACTCCCAAATATTCAACTGAAAGATATACCCTCGAAATCTTCCCCACTATCGAAATCCAGGCCCTCGTTCGTTTCCTGAACTTTCCATGAAGATAACACACTGTTTCATGGCCTGTGATCCTAGGTCAAGGTGCCTTATTCTCGATCGTCGAGCGACTTTCATAACCGTGTTCACAATTGTGCTCCGAGAAAGTACTCGTTGTCCTGCTGAGACCATTTCCGTTTGAGCATTGTGAGAAAATCCCCAACTCCAACTGAAAGGATATTTGTATTAGCAATCCTACCTCCAACATTCCATACGCTTATAGAACCACACCTGTTAGTAAATGAAGTCATCAACAAACCCCTAAGAAGAAGTAGAAATATCTAGTATCCGACCCCTCATCAACTCATACCCATTCGCCAAACATGGAAAATAACAAAACCACTCACCTCCATCTCCATCACTTAACTATATGAACCGTTTGAATATTTCATAATCTCGACCATGCAAATTACCGCACTCCACGAATCTATGACAGGTGAGCATAACAAATCCTGCAAACTCCTTACTCCCAGCACATCAAAGAGCTGGAATTTACTATTTAGCTGAAAGCGTTTACGTCTACTAGCCCCCCAAAAACCTTCCCAAAATTGTGAACTTCGTTTGGATGTATTAAGTAAGAAGTGTTCATTGTTTATCAGAGTGTTATCTAACTTATTTTCGAATCTCGTACCCTGGGTGAGTTACCTAGTAGTCACATCTCTCCTCTCTCAACAAGAACTTGTTTGGAATCTTGTCACAATCACTAAATCTTCAAATCAAAGAACACGGCAAGAGGACGCAATTTCAATTGTCAGAATTGGAAATCAATATCCTCTAGGAGAACAACTTTCAGAGAGTGTCAAGGCGTACAGGTATATAAAGCATATAAAGCCTACTCCCATACCTACGTTCCAGCCCGCCATGCACTGGTACAGATGGTGATTGGGTTGACAGGAGAGGAAGGATCTGTTCCCTTCAACAACCCCCGAGCATCACTCACTTCGTCTGGTCTAAATTTCCCCCCCTCTCCATTTCAACAGACTCAACACACCCCAACATCCAAGCCACCTTTCCAACCCGTTCCAAAATCGTGAAAGTGACCATCGGATATCCTACCCTCGAACTCCCAAGGCCCCTTCATTTTTTCCTAGATCCAACAATAAAAAAACAAGATTTCTTTTTTTTATAAAAAAAGATTCTTCTTGTGTGCAATGCAAGCACAACTCGACGCCACCCAGCGTAAAGTCGCCTTAATACAAGACACAAATTTTCCACCTCCGGCACCAAAGCCCCATAACCAGTCACCACGTCGGGCGCCTTGATAGACCTGATCCCTTGCTCGACATTTACCTATTTGTCTCCAAGTAGTTTCCTGGTCTGGTGGGTCGGGGGGGTGTCTATGGGCCGAGGATGTGCCGCTGCCAATACAATTCATCACAAAATTTCACATTCACCAATCCAAAAAGGAAAATTTAAAAAAAATTGTGGAAACCTCAATCCTCGCACCATCATTTCAAAAAAGTTCCTTCCCCCGATCGACGGTGGTATTATATTCGGAGTGCCGAGTCTCAGAATGGACTCGGACCATATCCATATTCTTCATAGAGTAGTTTCTAGGACGAAGGAATCCTTCCTCTTGTTAGAACTTGGGAGGGGGAGTCAAAGAAGCACATGGGGTAAATCCAGTATTAACATTACGTTGAGGGCGCAAAGATATAACCTATTTGAAGAATGTTACCAGATTCTCAGCAGCATAAGAATCTCAGCGGTGACAGCGCTCCATATTTCGATGCAATAGGTCTTCATTCGAAGGTGTCCAAGGGAAGATAGCTAGTTAGCTATCTAACTAACACCTCTATGATTTTTCTTCTTCCGTTCACCTAGAATGCAGAGAGAAAGCAGTTATTGAAAAGTAATCTTACCTTGACGGGAAAGGATAAGTGGTGCTAATGACTACTTGGGCGTATTTTCATTCCATCCAAACCTCTGCTCTGAAACTTTCCTCAAGATACCAAGTTCCCACCACCTCATAGACCTAAAAATAACAAAAAAACGAAAGAAAAAAAAAGAAATATTCCAGATGTTTGCACTGTCGAATACCCCTTCCATTGTCGAAACCCCAACCCTCATTCACATCCTAAACTTAACTTTGAACCTCTCTCCCAGTTAGGAATTTTCATCCATTCATCATACCAGGTCAAGGTACTTTCACTACAATATCCCCAAGAAAAGAAATTCGTTATACTCGTTACACTTGACCACCAGATGGGAAAGCTATTCATGTCCCTCGTCTATTAGTTGCTTAACCCATTCAAGTCTGAAGGCTTAATAAGATTAAATTTATCCTCAAGCATCCATCATACATGCATCTATCCATGCATCTATCTATCTATCTATCTATCTATCTATCCATCCATGCATCCATCCATCGAAGAAGAAGAGTCTAGAAAAGACATCCTAAAGTGAGAAAATTTCCCTTTTATTAGGGATTGATTAAAATATTCTCAGCTACTTATCTGTAAAAAAAATTTCGGAGCGATTTATAAAATCCTATAAGGTTAGAAAAAGTCCATTTAATCCGTTCCGATCTCGGAGAGGGGTTCTTATCTTCTCCACGGAAGATGATTAGTTAGCGGCAGGTGGTGGTCCTTTGTTGAAGTGACTCGGGGGCGTGGTTAACTGTGATGTACTAGTAATCAAGACTGATATGTCGGAAACAAGTATTGAGAATTATCATTAGCAATCTAATTTTAGCTCCAGAAGCCAAATCTGAGTCTATAAAGAGTTGGACGGAAGGACAGAACATCCGCGTCTCAGTAGACTTCCCATCCTATGACTATTTCCAGATTCGCAACTGTCCAGGTTTGTTTTGTGTTCATCGACAACCCAAAAACTCACCACACGTGACCCTCATCCTCAAACGTGACCCTTCCCCTCCCCAAAAATTAAACAAATCGCAGAAAAAGAATTACCAACATTCCCAATCCAGTAATTAAAACCACATTCAAATCACGACATACATATCAGCCCCCACCACACCCCCTAGGAAGTCTACCGGACTGGTGGTCTATTTTTGCACCAACCCGGTGACGATCGCTTCTCGCTCTCTGGATAAAGTCAACATACCCCGAATTCCCCACGGATAAGAAAGGATAAAGGATAAGAAATAAGAAACCGCAAACCCGCGAGGTTGAACATCCCACTTGAAGTGTTCAAATGTGATGAACTAATTGATAAGGAACCGTTAAGAAGGGAGGGCGAATGAGAAAAAGGGAATATGGGGAATATGTGAGGAGATGAATGAAGAAAATGAATGCATGCGTTGTTGGTTTATCTCCTGAGGCTTATTTGCTGCAACCCGAGTACTTCTTTCTAGAAGGCAAGCGGGTCTAGAGCCAGTGAGAGGAGGGAGTAGATCCGAGTGGTTGGGTTTATTCTTTGGCTTGCTTCTACTTGCTTGGGGGTTGACGGGGCTGGGTGCGGGATTGGAGGGGAGGAGTATTGGGTATTGGGGGAGATATGCATTCCCTTCCGTACTCGGTAGATGCGATGTTCCTTTTGACATGTGTGGATTGGGGATTGGAGGTATGGGATGATTGTTTGGTATGTGATGTGATGTATATGTTTGTATGTATTGAGGGCTGACAGCGGGCCAGGCCGTGGGCGTTCTTTGGATGCGGAGAAGGGAGATACGAAGGGATCAGGATATTGATTGTGAAGACGAGGCTGTGGTTCTTCGGATTGAGGGATTTGGGTATGCTGACATTATTGAGGCAAGCTGACTGTCTGAACGGATGACAATGAATGTGAACCTGGATTTTTTTGGTATATCGGCGGTTCGTGATAGGTGAGACGGGCATTTACGCAAGTATTGTATTGTACTTTGGTCATGTTAACTTGTCAGAGGCGAAGATGTCTTTCTTGCACGGGCACTTTCGGCATCATTTCATCAGGAAGGGGGCGATACTTCATCCCCCTTGGTCACGATTGGATGAGAGGATTGGTTGTGATGTCTTCCATTTCTTGATTTTCTGGTAGTGTCTTGCCTCTGCGGCCGTTTGGGTCTGGGGAAATGTCAGCCAGCCAGCCACCTACCTAAGCATCCTGTCCTGCCTGTCCTGCCTGTCCTGTCATCAAGTATTCGAATCAGCTTGCACCAGCGCCTGCCGTTGCCTATGGGCTGTGGTAAGGCTGCCAGTTAGGCATCTGGTGAGTGCTCCGTGAGGTGTTTTTGTATGCAAGAATCTGATGTCGGGATATGCCTAGACGTACTGCTCCCTCACGGGACCAGAATGGTGCGGTGTACGGAAATGGTCGGTTCGGGGGATTGGATCATTGGGCCTTGAATCGTCGGTGCAAAATGTAATTTAATCGCGCAACGAGGCAACTCCTTGAAACGGGGGGGCCTCAATGCGTTGGGCCAGGGTGTATACATCCCATATGAGGTTGTGATGCTGAACTTGTCTTCCTTTATTTTGCTCATCTAGAGTATGAATTGTGATGAATGAGATTGATCCTTTGCATTGCAGTGTCATGGGCTGGTGGTGATGGTAAAGTCAGCCGACGTCAAGATTTGAAGATTTGGGGGAGAGCTCGGGTTGAAAGCCTAAGAACCGACGACCGGGGCTGCGGCGATAGTTGGGCTGGAATGACGAGGCTGTGATGAATGGACACCAGTCTAAAGTTGACTTACATCCAACGCACAAAGCTAAATACACCTTCTAATATTAATCAAAAAACACAAGTGGCCGATGAATTACAAGTGAGGGAAAAGTTTAAGAAAAAAGCCGGGATTTGGTTTGTAGGAGTTGTGGCGGTCAGCAGCTGAATTTGGAGAGGAATGTGCGAACCAGTTTTCTACCCCTCTTTCAGGCTTGGACGACGGCATCATCAGGCTCTACTAGTACCTTACTTACACCTTTACACCTTCACACCTTCACACTCGGAGATGCGTGCGCCCTTGGGTAAGTCAGGGCGGAAGAGTAGGCGAAGCACAGGCTTAACTCCTGATTTACTCCTTTTTAGTCGCATTGCATATGTTCTTGGCGTCAAAACTGGCGGAAATCCGGAAAGGCTTTGGAGTGGATTGGAATAGGGGATAAGGGGGCATAAAGGAGAAATGAGGAGTTTGTAGAGGGAAAGGGAGAGAAAAGGAGGACTACCAAGGCCCATAAGGCCTTTCATGGGGGTGTTGAACGTGAGGGTACTCCTGCACTGGGAGACTGGGAGACGAGACTGGGAGACGAGACTGGGAGACTAGGTAGGTAAAAATTAATGCGAGGGTAGCTATACAAACCCGAGGTGTAGCGTCTAGAGGTTTAATTAGCATTACCTGTAACTCTGGAAAGTAAGGGCAAACCGGTTGGCTTCATTATGCATGCAGTAAAGCATTGATTTGATGCAGTAAACACTCAAATGGAAGGACTGTGGAAGACAAGTGAATACCAACCCGCATTCTCGGAATCACCATTCTATTTTAGTTCTCTCAAAAGTTCCAATTAGACCAACAATAGGAATCAATAGCTGCAGTCAATAGCTGCAGCTCCGTTCAGAAGTTCTGGAATCCGATCCTCGCACTGCACTGGCAGCTGCGGTACCACTGGCGCCCCTTCCACGCCTTTGCCTTTGCCCTTTTGTCGCCGTCCCAAAGAGGTTAGCGTTAGCGTTAGCGTCCCACCTGCGCTAAAGGACCAAGCGAGAAAGCAGCAGTGCAGTCAGTCTGAGGTCTGCAATCCTCTTCTACTCCGTCTTGCCCCGTCTCAATCAAGGACTCTCCCCACCATCAATCCCTCGACGACGAAAGTCATTACCCCCTGACATCCCATCCAACCTGGTTAACGACCCCAGTGTGTGAGGACATTTACTCAACATCGTCTGCCAACATCACCACGACTCCATTCTCCTTCTCACCATCCCTCGAGCAACTCGACCGTCGGCCCCCAGAAGCCAGCTACAAGTCGCCCTTGAAGCAACACCAGGTACGTACCGAAATACCACCCCAATACTCCGTCCCTTCCCATACCATACATTCCCCTCGAGAATTCTTCACGTCTCAACACCCACCCGACGAGCACACATTCACGACTCTACGAGTACTGAATGCTTCGCCTCAATCTCCTTATTCACCTTTGTTGGTTCATTCGAACGCGTGCTGGAACCACACCGCTTCGTCCCCAGCCCAGCGTCTGTCCTTGGTCTTCAGCTGGCCTGGCCCTCAACCACCACCACCACCATCACCACCTAATCAAAACAACACACTAACATCTTCCTCCTCAACTCTAGTCCTCCTTAATACCTCATCCTCCCGCACACGATCTACTCTGTCGATCGATTAATACTCCAACAAACCTCACATCTACTCTTGTATCGGTGCCTCCGATACCTAGAGTCCATCGTCCAGCCTCAAGATGACTACTATGGTGAATCCACCCGCTTCCAAGTCGAAATCCAATCCTCTGGTTTATACTCCCTTTCTTCAGCCTTCTATGAGCACCTTTTTGTTTACCTCTTCTGTATCGGTGCTCGGCTGCCAGAAGAGTCATAACCTTGATCCTTTCTCTCAGCCTTGTGCCCCCTCTTCTTTCCTTTCCTATATATACATGGTCAACCGCTTCTATGCGTGGCCAATATGGTTGCGGGGTACTAACGTGTGACTTGTAGGATCTTCGCGTTGGTAACAAGTACCGCATCGGTCGAAAGATTGGTAGTGGTAGTTTCGGTGATATCTATCTCGGAACCAACATCATCTCCGGTGAAGAGATTGCCATCAAGCTCGAGAGCGTCAAGGCCAAGCACCCACAACTCGAGTATGAAGCCCGCGTCTACAAATCCCTTGCTGGAGGTGTCGGTATTCCGTTTGTCCGCTGGTTCGGAACCGAGTGTGATTACAATGCCATGGTTTTGGATCTCCTGGGACCCAGTTTGGAGGATCTCTTCAACTTTTGCAACCGCAAGTTCTCCTTGAAGACCGTTCTTCTCTTGGCCGATCAACTCATCTCCCGTATCGAGTACATCCACGCCAAGTCCTTCATCCACCGTGATATCAAGCCCGACAACTTCCTTATGGGCATTGGTAAGCGTGGTAACCAAGTCAACGTCATCGATTTCGGTTTGGCCAAGAAGTATCGTGACCCCAAGACTCACTTCCACATCCCATACCGTGAGAACAAGAACTTGACAGGTACCGCTCGTTATGCCTCAATCAACACTCACTTGGGAGTCGGTATGTTGGTCCATATCCATAACAGCACATCACCAAACTAACTTGATAGAACAATCCCGCCGTGATGACATGGAATCCCTCGGTTACGTTATGCTCTACTTCTGTCGTGGGTCCCTCCCATGGCAAGGATTGAAGGCTGCCACCAAGAAGCAAAAGTACGACCGTATCATGGAGAAGAAGATGACCACCCCAACCGAAGTCCTCTGCCGTGGTTTCCCCAACGAGTTCGCCATCTACCTCAACTACACCCGCTCCCTCCGTTTCGATGACAAGCCCGACTACTCTTACCTCCGAAAGATCTTCCGTGATCTCTTTGTCCGCGAGGGATTCCAATACGATTACGTCTTTGATTGGACCGTTTACAAATACCAGAAGAATGCTCAGGCCATTGCCCAAGCTGCCGGTCAACAACCCGCCCAGGATGAAGAGGAGAAGCCTCGTACACGAACCAATGTTGCCACTGCCGGTGGAGCAGCCCCTCAACATGCATCCAGTGCATCCAAGCCTGGTGCGATCTCCGGATCCCGCCGCAAGGTGATGGAACGTGGAGCCAGCGGTGCTGGTGTCGACACTCCAGATACCAACCGTGCTGTTGGAGGAAGTGATAGGATGTGAGTTTCTTGCTAGTTCCGGTTCCTTGTAAGGGATTTTTTTCCTCTTCGCGTTTAGTGTGCTTCGATGACGCTGGCCGCGAGGAGAACAGTATGCTGACTGGATGGCTGACGCTATAGTCTCCGAAAATAGGCTGCGATCCGCTTCGAAAGGTGCAGCGACTGGAACTGGATATACTTCTGGCGGATACCGACCGGTGAAGCGAGAGGAACAACCTGGACAGTGGTATTGATTTATTTCCTTGGGCGAGACTCACGATCGATTCGACTTTCTACGATTTTCGACTCGCGGTAGTTTCGCTTTGACTGATCTCAACTCACCGCTGACCCATACCTGAACGTCTCTCGGCGATCTATTTGGTAATGGCTCGACATGTCAAAAACTCATCTCATTATGCTTACTTTCCTTGCGACTTTTCGATTTCTGGATTTCCAAAATGGCTCGAGCAGCTACGATCTTGGCCCGACTACTCACGTTCGAAGTGAGACTTGTCGACCTGATCGTAGTAATCGAACGGCATGCCGATGTCATTACATCCAATTTCGGAACAAAATATGCAACACTTACGGCATGTCACACGAGAACATGATTCATACAACACTCGACATAGCTAGTTACATTATGGTCACGAAGCACTAGGTTACATGGTCACTCAAGCTCGCTTGCATCACTCGACTTTGGTCTCCACGATCGATCTCGAAAGCATTCAGAGCAGACCCTCTTGTCACCTGAGATACATGTTTTGCTACACATGATTTCCTATTTTCCTTTTTTTCCTTTTCATTACTTGATTTTCGATTTTGTGGAAGAGAGCACGCCCGGGGTGGTTAATTATTCGGGGAGGGAGCCTGGAATGAGGAATGTAGATGGCAAGGACCAAGAGTGAGCGCCCGCTCGACTCGATCATTCATCTGACATGGCACGGCATGTCCAACATACATTCTGGGAGGGGGGTAACTAATGGCAGGCGGATTCTGGGGAGGTCTCATTGCGTTGCTTATACTCGTGCGTGTTTCTTTTTCTTTCGCTTGTGTCGTGGATGGGGTGGGTGATGACGAAATGGTTATGAAAGGGGATGATGACTCCACGCGCAGTGCCTTCTGCATGATTGCTTGACCTCGTCAAGTGGTTTGTAAATTAGTTGAGCTTTTTGAAGAAAGGCCTACTCTACTCTACCCATGATAATGCAACCAATCATACCCAATTCGATGTTTCTACTTGCTGTGATTTTGATGTGATTTGATTACTGGGCATCGTTTGGGGGAGACTTGTGATTGGGTTTATGCCGAGTTGTCTACTTTACTTGGGGGGTCGATGTCTTTGGGGCCTAACAAGTCCACACAGCCCTTCCCTTCAAGGGCAAGGATTATTCTATATGACACGTGAATCCAATCCAATCCTGGAAAGTGAAGAAAAGGCGAGTGAGATGGGGGAGGGGGGGGGATATACTTGTGTGTTGTGTTGGGTGGGTTTGGGCTTACTTATTTTGTTTAGTTAAGATACTGCGAGGAGTGTTGGTGATGGGGAGATGGGAGGGGGGTTTGAGTCGATGATAGCAGCTGAAACGATTACTTGCCTTTTTGAGTAAGTAAGTCTGGTTATGGAATAGAGAACAGAGCATAGGGAATAGGGAATAGAGAAGAGAGCCATGCTTTAAAATCACTCTCTACTTCTAGTTTTATACGAGTGTATATATACCTGATATATCAAAGCTATATATAGTATATAGGTGTATATAATCTATGGAAAATAAAGCTATTCGTTCTCACCTACTTTTAGCACCTTTCACCTACTCCCAACCAACCACCTTTTCATGCGACCTCTCTCCCTCGCCCCTTTTTTTGCCTTGTTTTAGTATCTTTCTATGTAGGAATAAAAGATTCTCTTAGCTCTCTTGTTTCCTGCCCTCTTCTCTTTTCCATTCCACTCAGCAAAAAAATAATCTCCTTTTCAGCTCCTTGATACTTATTAAGACACAGGGGGGTTTATTATACGTGCCAAGCCGTTTCGAAAGGTTTTCATTGCTTGCTCCCGGCAGGAAGTGACAATAGCTTCAAGTAGAGTGAGTGATGGGGAATCAAAGAACCTTCTCGTATAGCCCTCGCATACGCAAAAATAAAGTAAAGTGCATATAGTAAGTATACCCTTATTTCCCGTCCAATACGCACATACCTCGGGTACGCGGTCACAATAGTGCATACCTTGAGAAGAAATTTCAAAAAAGTCAAGAGGATAAACAAAACACTACTTCACTCGCTCTTATTATTCTCGGAATCATGTTTAGCTATGGAAACGCCATTCCCATTCTGCAACCAACGCTAGCAGCGGGGGGGGGGGGGGGGGGGGGGGGGGGGGCAACTCCTTGTATGTACTTAATGTCAGCTCAAAGATTTTTTGGTACTCTGTGCTTTGTTTATTTACTATGAAATACATAACGTGCAAAGAGATTTTATATATATATATATATATATATAACCATGCTATCAAGAGCCAACAATGCTCTAACTCCAAGCGCTTTCCTCTCTCCTTTTACGCTTACTTTCTCCCTTGTACTCTTATATAACGCAGCTTTCCTAGGACTGTGCTCTACCTAGTTTCCTATGAAAGGGGGGTGCGAGAGGGTGCGGGAGTTAAAGTAGGGCTTGCCTACTTCGAAGAACACAACTGATTCACGTTGCCCTTCGCAAGTTGACTTCTTCGCGTTGCACCTCTTTGAGTTGGCTTCTGCTGACTTGGAAGTTTGGCAAGTTAAACGGGTCACGGGAGTCTTTGACTTTGTAAGTTACTCTATTCATTTATTTGGGCTTTGAAGAGACTTAACTCAAAAGTAACGGGAGGGAGGGGGAGCGTGATTCTCTTGCTGCTTTGCGGAGTTGAAGTGGTCCCCTTCTGAGAGTGAATAAAGTACACAGGGGCTTCTCCATTGAAATACGTTGCTGTACTTGTTTGTCCAAGAAAATAGTGTTCTATGCATATACTTACTTACTATACTACATCACTTTATTTTCCGCTTATATATATCTTCAAAGTATCTTTCTTCATGTGGATGTAGTAACGGACTTGAGAAGTGGCGCTCTTTATAGTGCTCTTGGAACATACTTACTGTTAACTCTATCTTTGTACTTCATCTTCTGTCAGTCTGAACAACTTATAATAAACAAAAGACTCATTGATTCACACGTGTAGCATTCTTCAAAATTGATTAGGATATCAAGGTTCATTGTTTCTTTACTCAAATATATCAATTCTTTGAGAAGTTTTAGTATAAACTCGATGATAGACTGATATACAAATATACAAATATACAAATACGGCGAAAGCGATAACCAAATCTCTTAAGCGAGTAAGACCATCCAGTTTTCTCTATTCTTTGAAAGAATTGGAATATATTTCATTGATACATAAGAAATCTTGCATTTACTAAACCTTATACTTCTGCCCGAACCCGAACGTTAAAGTTCTAAGTGCGAATATGGAGTTTCTAGTAAACGTTGGATCATCAATTGGATTGCGATGTTCTGTGGAGCGTTATGCTATCTAAGGAAAGGAACGATAGACTCTCCCTCGGATTCTGAAATGCGTGTCGAATGTTAGAAGTTCTACTAAGCTTCTCGAACGAACGTTAAATTTGCCAATGAAAGTTAGACCTTCAACTGAACTTTGGTTGCGTACTGAACGGCAAGCTCTCCACTGAAGTGAAGACCTCGTCTTAAACGTCTGGCATTATCCCAAGCATGGCGCTTGTTAACTTTAGACCTCTTCTTTTCCTTTGAGATATTGAGCAAGTACTATACTAGACTCTATATTAAAAGTTGGTTCGTTGTTCGATATTATTTCGGGGATATACATACATCCTCTCTTTGAGAATCTAATTCTCAAACTTCCGCGCTTTGCGGAACATCCTACATCATCTAGCATCAGTTCTATGGAGAAGAAGAAGAAGAAAAACAGAAAAAAAGATCCTAATCTAACCTTTTCCAAAAAGAACACTACTCCCCGAGAAGTTGTCAAGAAAGCCATCAATGTAGCAGACAGAGAACTACTACTCAATATTTACGGAGACGAAATCAACATCAACATCAACTGTAAGCGGGTTGTTTACCCAAGACTAAGACACCCGAGTTCAAGTTCGGGGGGGGGGGGAGGTTCACGTTCAACTTTCACCAGCTAGTTGTTTTGGCTTGTATAAATCATGGGTTATTTTGCTCCTGCTCTCTCTCCATTTGAGGGGAAATCTTGAGAGAGATATCTTTACTGAACCTACCACTTGAATCTCGAATTGATCTATAACTCCACTTAAGCAGTATGAAGCTAAATTGAGAAACGTGGTAGATTCATTGCTACGAAATGTGGAGAAATGAGCTACTCAATGGTACTTCACTCGGCTCATCACATGAACAGAATACCACTGCTAACGTTTATTTCATCATCTGGAGATTCAGAAATACGTGGAGAAAAGGCAAAAGAAAAAAGGCCAACTGGAAATCAACTCCGTGATCTAAATACCAACGGATTCTTTGAAACTTCAGTCAATCGCAACTACCTTCCATCCCAGGTTCTCCCGCTTGTATAGACCAAAACACCAAAAACAATATCTTTAAAAGCTACCTGTTAATTGATTCGCGTGGTCAGAAGTAGCAAGAAGCTGGTTCCTGTTAAAGCAGAAGACGGATGACCCGCTGTGATATGATGAATTTCCAGGGACGGACGAAGGAAGATAGTCAAGGGCACAACTCTTGGGTTCTGCGTAGAGGTAGAATAAGCCCATTGCATTACCATTTTTGTTTCTGCTCCACCGAGGAAGGTTTGATTTCCATACAAGCTCCCATTATCCATTGCCCAGAAATTTAACACCGATCCTTTTCCTCAAGCCGCTTGCTTAACAACCATCTCAGCCATCTTCGCCAAGCCATCAGCAATAACCTCCATTTTCTCATCAAAAATCTCCTCACAAGCATCTTGTTCATAAACCGTGCAATACGCCCCCTTAAATCCCACCTTTACAGCCGCACTAACATCCCACATATGCGCAGCAGCAAACCACTTCTCATCGCCCTCCCCAAACTTCGCCAGCGCCGGTCGATACGCATCCAAAGCTGGTTTAGCAACTCTAATACTATCACAACTAATAAAATTCTCCTTTGGCATCTCCACACCCCCCTTCTCAAAATAGCCCTGCACCCGTGGAATATCCGCCGTCGTCAAAAGCCAGATCGTAAAACCCCCATTTCTCAAAGTTTCAAAACATTCCTTTACACCGTCCCGGAGTTTGAGTTCTGAGTAGCCTTGGATACAGGCATCTCGTTGCTCGTCTGTGATTAGGGATCGGCCGTTGGGGATACCGGCGAAGAAGAGGGTGCGGTAGAAGACGGCGGCCAGGATCCCTTTGTAGGGCTTGTAGCGTTCTGAGAGGGAGAGGAAGGTGAATTCTAGTTCTGAGGCGGTCATCCAGCCGTAGCCAAAGAATTGAGGGGTTATGGAGTGGGAGCGGAGGAGGGGACCGATTGTTGCGTCGATTTTGTCGAAGAAGGCGTCGAATGAGACGCAGGTTCCAACCACGTCGAAGACGATGTGCTTAGCTTTTGACATCTTAGGTATGTGGGTTGATGTTGAGTTTTGAGTTTTGAGTTTTGAAGATGAGGGTTGTAGGCAGGTGGTGTTGAGGAAGCTGAGATGGTTGATAGAAATAGAGACCAGTATGTCAAGTACAGGGCGCGCCAAAGTTATCCTCTTCTCGCTACCCAGATTGATATATATTCACCCAAGACTTCAACAATTACCAGCGAGTCACGTTATCGAGATATTGACAAACAACAAAATGGAATTGCCCAACCCCCCATCTTCGGAGTTTCCCCAGTTTATCAATTGATGTTCGAGATAAGCCAGTGACGCGACATCCTGGAACATCCATCCCACTTTGTGTACCTGGCTTCCTTTTTGTCACAAGTACCGGGTCGCCTTGAGTTGGCATTTATCCCCCATTCTTGCGGGGGAATTGGCAACCATCGACAATGATGAAGTTCCATCTTCTCGAACATAAAACTTAATTCGATGATCAATCCTCTCAAACGAGGGGTTCTCATTCATCTCTTGGAAACTCGCGGTCTTATTTCGATAAGACGGGGGAGAGGTTGGTGGAGGTATGAGCGAATTTAGTATTCGAAGTCTGTCATGTCACTATGAAGACATTAGTCTTGAGCAAGAGTTATGGCTCAGTTTAAAACATGCAATTTTGTAAAGATAGTATCATATTCAAAATAGGCAACCAAAATCTAACACTCAAAGGTATACACAACTTCCATCTACACGCTTTCCTCAAGACCACAAAATATTCAACTTCTGCCATCCCTTCTTAGGAGTCGCTGGAGGTTCTGGGTTATTATGCCACACCTGGAGGAACCCACGAATAGGAATCTCCTTCAATGGAACAATACTAGTACCCTTATACCACTTGAACCCAAAGTAGAATATGATAATAAGCGGGATATTGATATATGACGAGACGAATGTCTCAGTATCCCAATGATTGTGGATAAATGTGCTGTAACCACCAGTGAAAAGGAGGAGAATGAAGAGTGTAAGGGATGCCCAACTAGCGTATGGTTGGAAGGGTGAAGCCCATGGAAGCTCGGTGTGACGATCAATCCCTTGAGCCTTGCATCCGTAGTAGAAACGTAGGTAGACGATAGAGATGGATATCCAGTTAACGAGGGTTGAGATGGATACGATATCTTGGAGCCAATTGAAGACTTCACTAGCAGAGGCTGAAAGAGTCATGTATCCTAAGCACATGAATATGGCGTAGAGACCAACGCACATGTATGCGATACCGAAGCGGTTCATCTTCTTGAAAAACTTTGGAGCGTGACCATTGACAGCCATACCGTACAAGACACGAGTTCCGCCGAGTAAAGACGAGTTTCCAGAAGACCAAGCAGATGTAAGAATGACAGCGTTGATAATCGATGGGACGACCTTGATACCGGCAAGAGTGGCTGCAATGACGAATGGAGATTCAGCAGCTGTACCGGTGGAATGCAGAAGGTTGGGGTTGTCTGAAGGAACGACGAGGCCGACCATGAAGATACTCAAGATGTAGAAGAGCAGAATTCGAATGAAGATTCTCTTGGCGGCTTGAGGAATTGCTCGTCTTGGATTCTTGGTCTCAGCAGCTGCCAACGTGATGTTCTCAATCCCAGAGTATGCGTATAATGCGTTATTGAGTGTCGTCCAGAAACCCATGAAGCGTCCCAAAGACCCACCAACACCAAGATATTGAACAAAAGGTCCTGGGTCCTTCCAGTACCTGAAGCCGATAGTCTCATGGTTTGGACCACCACCGCAGGTGATAACGAGGGCCATGATGTTGATTCCAACAATGAGCATGATTTTCAGCATGGAAAATCCGAATTCCAGCTCTCCATAAACTCTCACAAAGAGCAAACCGGTGACGATCATGAGAAAGGCGAACACAGTGATCCAAATAGCGTTGTTGACAGTAACCCAAAACTCGATTAAAACGGCGGCGGCGACAATTTCGGCGGGAATCGACATCATGTATGAGTATACCAAGTTCCATCCATCTGCGAAAGAGAGTGCGGGATCGAAGAAGTGTTCTGCGTATCGAACGATTCCTCCATTGAGGGGTACCAAAGCACCCATCTCTCCGCAAGCGAACACAACACTGGCGACAGCAAATCCGACAACCTATTCAATAAGTTAGTATAGTGGCATAGTAAAGGGTATGAACATATTGTATGTTTATAAGGAACTATGAGAAGGAAATCCACGAACCGAATATCCAAGAAAAGCCCCCAGGGGACCACTTCGAGCGATGGCTTTCCCGGAACTGAGAAAGAGACCAGTTCCAATAGTTCCAGCCAACGCGATCATTTGAATATGTCGTTGATGCAAGCCCTGCCTGACCTCGAGAATTTCATCGAAATTGCCGACACAATGCTCGACATCTCCTTGTTCGTAGTCATTCTTGCTCGCTACCTGCGGGGTCTTCTCAGTCGAGGAGCTGTTCTCGCCCCCAAGCGAGAGACCGGATTCTGCTGCTTTTTCCATGTTGAAAATAGTGTACAAGTTCAACAGGGGAAGACCATTACCAAGAAAAGGACAAGAAACAGGACGTGACAAGCATTGTTATAGTGGCTTGTCGCTTGAGCTTATCTCGTTCTCCATCTTTCTCCTATCTTTCAGATAGTACTTTGGGGACGAAAAGGAAGACATGCTTCGAAACCTCGAGCTTCTGATAGGTTGTATCGGCGTGGGTGGGTTCTTTAAATTCTGTTCAATCTCTTCAATAGGCCCCCTACCCTTCAATCTCACCAAGGATTGGAATGGATCCTGCCCACTAGGGCACTGGGAACTATCTCCATCGATTGCGCAACGAAGCTTTTCCTAGAAGAGCCAATATCTGGGGAACTTGAGCTTGTGTCCATATTCAATAGACACACGCTGGAGTTGGGCACGATGATGTCCACTTGAACTGGGGGCGTTAGTTGGCCGTCAAGGACAAGCTTTCGCCGTTCCTGGAGTAACATTGGCGTGCAGGGAACCCACAAAGCCCTAACTAACCCTGTTCAGTGATAAGAACCCCCTGAACCCCCTGAACCCCCTCGCCCTCGGCTCGGTACGAAAAGGACGGATCTGATAACAAAGTCGAGTCTTCCTCGAGTCGTGGACAAACCCCCAACTCTAGTTGAAAGCAGACCACCGACTGATGATATCGATCATTCGTAATGCGCAAAGATAAAGCCTTGCCCGTGGGTTATCGATTGCTCCGCTTAAACTTACGTATAGGACACCGAATTGCACCACCGCGCTGATCTCCGATCTTGTAACAGCAAAGCGGTGAAGTGTATATGGGCAAACCTCCAGCTCATTATGATACGATTCACTTTTGCGATTTTTGTATAACACCCTCTTAAAGACTCATTGGCATCTCTTCCACCATCTCATCGATCTTTCTTGGAATATCAATTCACCCAAGACCTGCAATCACTTGACCGCAAAAATGGGGGATATCAATGATGTCTCCGACGCCTTGAAGGACACCAGTATCTCTCACAACTACCTCCCCGTCGCCAACCCAACACAAACTTTCTGGCAGAGCGAACCGTCCACACTACACGACCACCGGACCACAGAAGAGATACCAGAGCACAGCGATGTGGTAATCGTCGGCGCGGGGTATTCTGGTATCAGTACAGCGTATCACCTACTCAACGAGCCATCATTTGCCGGTAAGACAATCACCATTCTCGAGGCACGAGGTGCATGTTCAGGCGCGACCGGTCGCAATGGTGGCCATCTTCGTCCTGATCTATACGGACATATTCCCACTTTTGTGGAACGAGGTGGAGAGGATGCGGGGGCGGAGGTTGCCAAATTTGAGATTGAACATTGTTTTGAGATTAAGAAGGTGATTGAGAAGGAGAATATTGATTGCGATTTCACCTTGACGCGAACCGTCGACGTTTGGTGCAACGAGGAGGCTGCGAAGGCTGCGAAAGTGGTATTTGATGAGATGGCGGGGAAGTTCGAGTATATGAAAGATGCCGTTTTTTATACTGGAAAGAATGTTGAAGGTGTAAGTCATAATTTCCGCTTCTCAAATACTATTAAAGAAGTAACGAAATCTAATGATCGATCTAGATTTGTGGAGTCAAAGGAGCAGTAGCATGTGCGTCCTACACGGCAGGAACCATGTGGCCCCATAAGTTCATCCTGCATCTCATCAAAGACCTCATCGCCACTGGAAGAGTCAACTTGCAAACCAACACACCAGCAACATCAATGACCTGTTACCCCGGCGCTGGCGTCTTCATCAACACCCCACGAGGCAAAATCCACGCCAGCCAAGTCGTACATGCCAATAATGCTTACGTCGCCGGTCTTCTCCCTGAATACAAACAAAATATCGTCCCTTGCAAAGGCATATGCTGCCGTATTACCGTCCCTGAGGGAACTGTCGCACCTCTTCTCAACAACTCATACATCAACCGCGAAGTCGACAAGACACTCCATTACTTGATTCCTCGACCTGATGGAAGCATCATCGTCGGCGGTGCTCAGGCGACCTTCAAGTGGAACCACAAAGAGCAGTGGTACAACAGTGTCGATGACAGCGCTTTAATTGACACAGCCAAAGATTACTACGAAGGATATATGCAGCGAACATTCCGAGGTTGGGAAAACACTGGTGCGAAAGTCGATAGTATATGGACCGGTGTGATGGGTTATTCGTATGACTCCAACCCTCACGTTGGTGTTGTACCTGATAGAGAGGGTCAGTTTATTATTGCTGCTTGGAATGGCCATGGTATGCCTTGTATCTGGTTGTCCGGAAGAGAGATTGCAAAGATGGTCGCGCAGGGTATTCCATTTGAGGAGACTTGCTTGCCAAGATTGTATAAGACGACCCCGGAGCGTATTCTGAAGGCTCAGAAGGGGAGTGAGGGCGAAGGAGATATATTGACGACTAATTCTTTCTCTGCTACGAAGCAATGATGTACATCACCGCCAAAAACAAGCCATGTTGCTTTCTCGTAGCAAGTGCTGCTGCGAAGGAAAATTTGTAAATAATAGCTAAAGAATAAAAAGACACTTTCAGAATACTCAGTGGCTTCTTCTCTCTGTATCCCATGATTCGGTAAATATATGTCCTTCAAATTAATTTCAACATTAACCAATGAGAGAAGCTATAACCTAAAAAGCATCGGAATCCTTGAGCAAGTAGGTTGCTTGACCCAATCCCCCTCACTCGACCAACCATGCATCACGCAGCCCCTTGGACCCATAAGCGAGATACCAAAATAACAGCTTCAAAGGTTCCCTCAACCCATCCTCACCTTCAAACATCCCTCTTATTGTGACTCTTCCACTTCAGCCACCGATTTTACATACATCCTCAAAAAGAAATCCAACCCAGCGTATTAACAAACTACTCAACTACTCGAGTAGACTATAAATAGTAGTAATATATAAATATAAGCCAAGAAGAGATAATTTTAATATTAAAAAGCCTTGAAAATCAGATAAGAAGTCTCGCCTCTTCTCTCTGTTCTCTTCTAAAGATATATAGCCTTAGAAAATTCTACTAACTATTTATAGAAAACTCTTACTAAGCTCTTTTAGTACTATAAATATGTACCGATTTTAGGCCCGACTCTCCCGAGAGTCGATCCGAATCGGTCCGTAGTACTCGAATAGTGATGAGTAGAGTAGAGTAGAGTAGCAGTCACTACTCTACTCTACTCATTTAATACGCTGACCCAACCCCAAAACCAGCAAAAATTTCCTACAAGCCCACCCCGAAGGGCACCGGACCCGGCCCAGGTTAGAAAACCAGACGAACTGAGTTTTACTGTTTTTGAGCTAAAGAGGTTTTTTTGTCGGGGAACTTCTTACAAACCCCTCACCGTTTTGTGCTATGTAGTTTTGCTGTTAGAAGATCAGTCGAAGTACTTGCCGAAAGTGGGAAGTATGGAGTATCATTTTGAAGATTGTTGTTATGTAAAGTTGTCGTGTGAACGAGTAGACCATGTTAATGCAGGATGGTTTACTCGATGCTTGATCTGAGCTTATTTGGGCTTTTGAGAGAGTTTGTGGGTCTGGGTAAGAGAGGTGAATTGGGGGTTGGTTTGTGTGGTTTGTGTGAGGGGATTGGTTGAGAGGTAGGTGTTTAGCCGAAGTTTATGAGGAAATTAAAGCCAGCCAATGATTTATTCCATGTTGTAGATATACCGGAAGTTTCCTTGCTCCCAAGATAGACTCATAGACTCCAATCCCGTAAAGAAATACGAAAACCAAGTTGCGACATAATTAACCCAGTGGCCACCTCTACACTGCATACCCTACAAGTCAACTGTAGCACTGCAAGCCTCTGTCAAATGCACCTGGCTCAAATGCTGCTTCAAATGATCCTTTCTCACAAAACCCTTCCCACCAGATCTCTCGCATCGAGGAACGTGACAAGAAAAGTTTCGAGTACCAGAGTGTACTCTTTGATGGCGGTGGAGATCGTAAATACGCTTGTAAGAGCGTCTACAGTTATCAATTCCGCAGAAGAAGCGATTGCCACTAAACAAGCGAGTGGTGAGCAAGGACCATTCAGAAGGCAAGGAGCAGCTAACCTTTCTGGGCTCGAGATTATAGGGGGGCTTTGACTGGAGTTTGGGGATGGGCTAGTTGTGTGTCAGTCCAACGCCTCTGGCTATTCCAACGGAAACAACTACCTCGCAGTCTCGATGGGCCGGATATCCTTCAAATTTGTGAGGCAGTGGGGAGGAGTGTTCAAGCTGGGAAAGTAAGTGCTATCCTTCTAATTCTTGCAAGACAAACTTACTTGCATGCCGCCGCAGTCATCGTCGGTTCATAAAGCTCCGAGTCTGGAAGGAGGAGATTTGATCTAAAAGCTCGTTAGATGATTGGAGATCATAACTATGACTATGCAACGAGAGATGGGTATTTCCTACGTGGTGTGGTTCAATGGGATTGTTGAAATTTCGGACCCCAAGGAAGAAGACAGACCAAGAAGCTCAATGTCAAAATTCTGTTGAGTCTCATGGTTGTAGAGAGGGAACATAAGTGCATCTTGGATTCCGTATTGGACATGCTGTTCTGTGTAAAGTTGGAAGGGAGGTGCTTCAGTTGTGCGAACAATTGTTGGCACGAATTTCGTGTATATGTTGCTGTTTGTTTCATTCAAGTAAATTGGATCAAATCCAACCCCGTCCCCTTGATGAGAGATATGTTCTCTCACAGTCATAGGAGAGGCCCCAAACATAGGAGTCATCCAACATTGCGAATCAAGCTCCTCGAACCAATTATTTGAAAAGCCATCAAGTCTGAAGCAAAGAGTGCCAGTAGATCGAATCGATAACGGGTATGTGACATTAGAAACCAAGGAGGTGGGGCGATGAGCCCCTGTACACGGTAAGCTCTGGGTCTCTGGCGGCATCAATCGATAAGGGGCACGTACGGCTAGTTGAGATGGAAGAGGGGAGTTGGGAAGCGCTGAGATGGGAGCAGAGAAGAGAGTAGAGATGTACCTGGGTATGGGGGAGGGAGGAGCGAAAGGCTTACCAACCTACCAAGAATGTTGCTCATAAGTGTTCCTCTTGTCCTTGAAGCATTGCAAAATACAATGTTCAAGTAGATTCTCTCCGCCCTAGAATCCAAGATCCGACTCGCTTTAGGAGAAAGAGAAGGGCGGTACCCTCGTAAATGCTCGACACGAGGCTTATATTACTTCAGTCTTCCCAAGCTGTCTGAGGCGCACTTTTGAAAACACCCTGAAAACAATAATACAACTTGAATATCTGAGCACTACAAACAGGATACAAACTCATCAGCCCATCACTGCACTTGGTTTCTAATGTCACATACCCTATTCTGTGATCAACGGTTTAGTTGCAGTTGTTAGCGATGTTATATTCGTCGACAGGAGCTTCAAGTTGACTCACCTGGTGCTGGTGTTAAACACATCATAGCCTGGTTCCTCGACAGGCCCTGGATTTGTCGTCATTGTGCCTGTGGAAAAGCATGTCAAAGATTGCTCCATAGGCATAGGAAAAGTATATTTATCGCTCGATATGTTCGTCGTCCTTCTTCCGTCGGGACATTCCACTTCTTTAGAAGAGTAGTGTTGCAATGAAATGTTCGGTGATGACGATTCATCGTTCGCTCGGCGGGTCGTCATTGTGTCGTCTCTAATTCCACAGTCCGAAATTCGTTTTGTCTTCTGGCAGCCTTGGGGTATATCTAAATCTTGTAAAAACTGTGTAGTACAGTATTTCTGAACGGTTCAGATAGTTCAGAAGCTCGAGGGGAATGCAGAGATGTAGTGTAAAAATGGTTGGCAGGGCAGAACTCCCATGGGATTTCTCCGCCCTTTGGGCCACACCAAAATTTCCTCGATTTGATGTGAATGGCTGAGATGCATGCAAGCTACGTTGTACAGCACATGATATACAAGCGAGCCAACCGCCTTTTGCCCTTACCTGCCCTTGCCTTTCGCCAAAAGATACGAAGATAACTGAATGAGCCCCAGACATTCCGGGCTGCAAACAAAAAAATGTTATGAAAAAGGCTTCTTCGTCCGAGTTTCCAATTGCCCCTTCGCCTCCCTAGAATTTAGTATCTTGAAATTGAAACCTGCTAATCTGATAACACCACGATCGCTCGAGCCCAAAATCCAAGCTCTGAGCGTGAAATCCGCGGTGGATCTGCTGAGGTTTCCAATTCACATCAAATGGAATCAACAAGTGAGCCGCGAAAGCAGAGTGAACTTGTGAAGACATTCAAAAACCTATCTTTTAGCCACATGTTCAACTCAAACTCCTTGAGATATCCGCCCACAATCAAGGAGTAACCCCATTAACCAGTCTCTCTCCCAGTCCATTCTCTCCAGTATTTTCCTCCCCTTCCAAACTCCAATCCCTAACCGCCCCCTTCCAATCACTAACTCTTCCATTCGTAATCCTCACAACAACTACTCTTACTCCCTCCCCTTCTATAAAACTACCTCTCCCGCCATCACAATCCTCCCTCTCCCTCCATCCCCCCTCATCACCGGTAAACGTATTATTATCAATATGCTCCTCCTTATAATACCTCTCCTCCTCCGTGCCACCCTCAACTAATCTTGCTTCCCCGTTTATCGTCGCAGATATACTGCTTATAGCACTCGTATTCAGATTTAATAACAAAGTAGCGAGGGAGGAACGTGTAGCTTCCGGGGGCGGAGAACCAGTCGTGGAAGGCCGACGAGCGGAGGTAGTCGGGGGACGATGAGAAACCCAGTCGTGAACGAGCAGACTGACGTGCGGGTTTGAGATTAGGTTTATGGTTTTGCGGGATGTTGGGTGGGTGGTCATTATTATTGTTGGGGAGGTGCTGTAGGGTGAGGTGGGGAGGTAGGTGTAGTTCATTAGGGAGACGTGGGGATATTGGTTTAGGGTTGTTGCGAGGTGGAGCTGGGAGGCCAAGTTAGCATATGGCTCTGAAGATGAGGAGTCAAAAAGGAGTAGGCTGGCATACAAATCGGGCGTTTTGTAGACATTGAGCTACTTCGTCTGGGAGGGTGTTGGTGATTTGGAGTTGGGTGGTGCCAGCGGACGGCTCGGAGACGAGGGGCGCTTCTGTCGCCATGGTTGAATGTTGTTATGATCGATCACGGAGAATGTCTGAGTTGAAGTTACTTCGAGTAGGTAGCTTTACTTTCTCTTGTTTGTGAGGACGCGTTGAGTTTTTGGCTGCGGGGTTGTTTGAGAAGACATTTGAAGCGAGGGGCAGATTTGAGCTTGGGTAAAGGGGTCAACATCCCTGTCGATTCTCAAGTGAACCTTTTCTCTCCAGCAATTGATATCAAGGACAAATTACGTTTTAACCATTGTAGTAGACTACTTGGAACTCAATAGCAACCGAAAGGAGATAGTTCCACTATTTACTTTTACTATTTACTTCTATCACATATAAAATATCTTTCCGCTGAGATCCCGCCTTCAGCCTTCAACCCCACCTATGACTCCACAACCAGGCAGAAAATCCCAGATAAGAGACCCACAAGCACACACAAGATTGACGTAAGCATATAAGAAAATGCTTTTTATCAAAAAGAAACTTCTCTCACAGGACAGGTGGCCGAGTGGTTATGGCGCGTGACTCAAGCAGCTTCTGGCTTCTTCATTGATTCAATCAATGAGTATTCTCGTAGAGAAATCTGCAGGGGTTCGAATCCCCTCCTGTTCATCGGAGCGTCTCTTTGGCAGCAGCGGAAGTTTCCTTTTTTGCTTCTTTGGGGCACTGCTTGATTTTTGGCGAAAATTTTTAAGTTGAGTCTGTATTTATCGTCCTCTCTAGATAATATTATTTAAGAGGCAAAGATAGAAAGTGAAGCGAGTTCAGTACCAGTGGTAATTTAAGCGACTAGTGGTATTGAAGATAGTATATAAAGCATCTACCGAGTATTTTTATCTGTATCTGCATTTTGTAGCCAGGTGGGTTGGAAAATAATTCTGAAGTGTGAAGGTGAAAAAGATGGAGTTCTTGTCCTCGCTCTTTGTGGCAAACAGCTGCTGCTTCTACGACCATGGAGTGTTCGAGAACGGTGAGCCGAGATAAATCGAAGTACCTCTGGAAAAAGAGGAAAGCGTCTACCTGCTGCTGCGACAGACTGACAAGACTTCGTATCCCCTTTCCCCAAATTCCCCGCCTTGCAAATGCTTGGTACTGAACAGAAATCCAAAATATGTTTCACCTCTCTCTTCAGACGTCTTCACGAGACAGGATAGAGCCAAGATTTGGAATTGGAGCCGCTAGAGCTGTTGAGTTTAAGTTCATGGTGGAGTTGTGATGCGGTGTGGCACATCCGATGTGGCTGTACTTAAGGATGCGCTGGCTGAGGAGATTTGAAGGCCAAGAGCGGAAAAGCTGGACCCGAAATCCGATTCTGCAGCAAGCATTTTTTGCCTCGGCATTTCATTTCTTGATGACGTAGAGCTTTCCCTGCAAAGAAAGAAAAGCTTCACAATTGACACGCATCTCTTTTGTCCTTGTCACTGGTCTCTCCGTGTAAAAAGTAGACATCACAGCTGTATAGTATCCCGTAAACTGCTCTACTTGTTTTCCTGAATCGCGACTTCATCTAAGCGTTGCGTTTAGGCCTAAATCTCCACAGGAACCCCATCCACCAGCGAAAGCGGCAGTCGGCCCCTGCCTCCTCGGATTTTTAGCTTGGTGGCCGAGACCATCTACGTCGTCATCCATCTCCATCAACATCCAAGAAAATCAGCAACCTTTCTTCAGCTCGACAACCACTCACTCCCCCTTCAAGTAATAAACCCAGCCTCCCCCCCTTTGATATTACGACCTTTTCGCGACCCTCGCCTACTCACGTATCATATCAGTTGCAACACAGCTTCTTACTCGACGCTCGTCCTCGAAACGGTCAAGGTATGTGTGTTTGTCTCAACCCTGCCCATAACATCCCACCAAATGTTTCGAAGATTTTTATTCGAAGAATGCCCATGCCGAAGAACTGGAAATCTTCCATGCTAACAGATCTTCCATCTAAAAGGGTCCAGTTGCCACTCACAATCGATCATTTCATCTAATAATCTTACATACCCATACCAACCTCCATCATGGCTGGAATCCGTACGTCCAATTGCATCCCTACCTTGGGGAAACCCTACTGACAACCCAACAGGTGGTGCGATGGGCACTGTGTCCCTGATTCTAATCGGTGGATCCATTGTTCTGATGTTCTTCGTCGTCTTGAGCGGAGTGACGAATAGCACGCCGCTCAACAAGACATATTTCCTTCAAGCCGATACCTCCAGAATCGCAGGAGCTCGACCAGTGTCGCAATGGACGTATTTCTATGTCTGCGGTCCCGGTAACGCCGACTGCGGTTCTCCCGTACCAGACCTGCCAATCGGATATGCTTGGATTGGAGGCGGAGAGGGCGCACCAGCTCAGATGTTGGGGTATGTTGGAATCTTCAAGCTGTAGCTTCCCCGCTAACAAATACAACAGTTCGCTGGGCAAGGGCACCACAAGCAAATATTACTATTATATGTGGCGTTTTGGATGGGTATTTTACCTAATTGCCCTCCTCTCCAATGTTGTCAGTTTCTTTACCTGTCTTCTGGCACCTTGCAGTCGACTCGCATCCGGAGTTTCTGGCTTCTTTGTAGCCAATGCTCTGTTTTGGTTCACCATCGCAGCTTCTTTAATGACGTACGTACCATTTTTCAGCTACCCGACAAGAAGCTGGGCTTATTTACTAATTTTCGCATAGTGCTGTTTTTGTCAAGGCTCGAAATGCATTCATAAGCAATGGACAAACAGCAAGCATTGGTCGCTGGGCCTTTGGATTTACATGGGGTGCATGGGCTGCCATGTTTTTGGCCACCATCTTTCTCTTCCTGGGCTGTGGAGCAGGCGGTAGCAACAGAACTACCAAATCGACTGCTCGAGGTGGTGCCTTTAGCCGGTCGGCTCATGGAAGTAGACGTTCTCGGGGTTCTTTCATTGACAATGATAGCTCAAGACGGGTCAAGGAAGAATATGCTTAAGCTTATCAAGTCGAATGATCGCTCGGAACAGCAACTGAAAACGAAAACGAGACATTGTCGAATGGGATTTTGGATAATATCCAAGGGACTTGGGGAGAAGTGTGATGGACAGCTGATGAAGGAGGGCATGTACAATATGTAGGGAGTTTTGGCATGATGGTTTGGCATTTAAATTACTTAATGTCTCGTAGCAATATAGCAAAATAATTTTAGAACTCAAAAGATGTCTTCCATGTGAGAGGTTAAAAGCCATATCGTTCAATTTACTGGGGAAATTGATGATAAACGAGCTCTTAAGTAGTCAGAGGCTGAGATTTTCGACTCATATTCCCTGATCCTTGCGAGCAACTTCACCACAAACGATTGTCACCCCAAAGTACCCGGAGGGCAGCCCGGGAACGATATCGGAGATGGAAAGCGTCGGCTCGGGACACTTTCGGACACTTCGTTCGGAATTTTCGAAATTCACAGCCTTGCCCCCCGCCTCGTCAACTTTCCCAGCGCATCTCCATGAATTCGTACCAAAACGCGCCGCAATGGCACCCCTCCTCCAACACATCCACATCCGCGGTCTCTCCCCCTTCGCCAAAGTCCTCACTCTCCAAAACAAACTCGTAACGCAAAACCTGCTACATAAATCCTCGCCCACCACCTACCCAGCTCCCCTCCCTACAGTAATAACCTTCACGCCACCACCTATATACACCTTTGGCAGACGATCACCGCCTTCTCTTCTTGATGATGGGCAGATTGCAAAGTTGAAGGAGCCGTTGAGGGATTGGCATACAGGTTTACGGTTAGGTGCGAATAAGAATGGGGATTTGGCGGAGAATGTAGAGGTTGTAGCGGAAGTTGAGGGGACACAGAGGGGGGGCTTGACTACGTTCCATGGACCAGGACAGGTCGTTGTGTTTCCGGTTATTGATTTGAAGGGGGAGAGTATAGTAAATTCTCCTTCGGGGAAATATTACAAGAAGGGATTGGATGTTAGGAGTTATGTGTGTTTACTGGAAGATACCACGATCGGTCTTCTGAAGGGAGAATTCGGCATCTCAGGGAAGAGGACGGAGAACCCGGGGGTTTGGGTGGATGTCGCGCATCCTGAGGAACAGATTACTACTTCTGGGAGGATTAAGGCCTTTGCACGGGAATTGAGGAGGTTGAGGGAGGGGAAGGAGGAACATGAACCGGTGGATTGTAAGATCGCGGCGTTGGGTGTGCATTTGAGGAGATATATTACTTCATATGGTCTAGCGATTAATTGCTCGACGGATCTCAGGTGGTTTGACAGGATCACTGCTTGTGGACTTGAGGGACTGGGAACGACTACTATCCGCCAATTGGGTAGTCCTACGAAAGAGGGATTGATCAAGGCGAATGTTAAGGCTCGAGAGGATGCTCAGCAGGAACTTGCGGGGGTGTGGGCAAGGAGGTTTGCGAGCGGGATTTGGGGAATCCCTGGGCCGTTTGGGAAGAGGGCACATGAGAATTGGAATGAGGTGGTGCAAAGTCGGGTTTGGGGCGCGGATATGGATGGTAGTGGGGAAGGTCTGGGAATAGAAGATGTGCCCGAGAGCTTGCAGAATACAGCTGGGAAATGGCCTCTTGCGATACCAGATCCCGTACCGAGAGAACGAATACTCTCGAAAAACACGATGGAGCGCGCGAGACAGAGACGAGTGAAACAGGGGAAAACTCAGTGGGCACAACAGAATACCATGAAATTGCTGGACGATGAAATAAGGGAGATCAAGAAGCAGATTGAGGGGAAGAAGTTGGATGATAGGGATATAAGTCTCATCGTCAAGGGACTCGGGAGGAAGATGATGGATGAGCATAAGTCAGCGTTGGACAAGGCTAAAGAAGTGACTGTGCTGAACGCTAAGAAGACGGCATATGAGAAGAAGTTGGAGCGGGCTGGATATAGGTTGAACGCGAAGGTTGTTCGGAAGACGACTTCTACGCCTGGAGGTGGAGCTTCACTGCGGCGCCCTCTGCTGCATGAGCTGCTGCGTAAGGATGATGGAGAGAAGGTTGAAGACATAAAGAAGATAGTTAGAGATTTGGAAACTCAACCGGAAAATACGGGAATCCCGGACAAGGAAAAGGAATCTCTTCGCAATCAAATCAACGAGGCGAACTATAAAATCCGAAGCCTAGAAAAGGAAGGGAAAGATGATGGCGGAGCGGGAGAAATAACAAGAGAGCAGGCGGGGGAGGTTCAAGATGATGTGTAGGAAGAGAAACTGGTTCCGTGGCGCCCGCTAGCAAATAAGGACCACGGACCAGGAAAAAGATAGCAAGGGAACAAACGGAAAAGGTTAATGGTTTAGATGTATAGAAAGAGAAACTGGTTACCTGGCGTCCGCTGATAAATAAGGATATCGGAGTGGGACAAGTACGGGAATCTCCTGAGAATGATCCAAAAGTTGGATGATTCCAAGTTATGAGACGATGTAAAAAGATGTGTTAACTTTGTATGAATCGCTTGTATGAAATCTCAATATAGAAAATACCCTCGACGTTTTTTGTAGAACACCATGGCTCTCCCTTGTTTCTGTTTACAATTCCTAGTAACCTCTGTGGATAAAAGAGGGCTAGTGAGGGTGATTCACTTACAGAGATGGGAGATGCCTTCCAAAAGCTTTTGGTTCCTGTCCAAGGTATCGAGAGGGGAAGTTATGTTATTCAAGAGCTCGTTCACTAGTTCTTCTACTTATACTACGCCCATCTTATGTTTCACCAGTCTATTATTAAGGTATTTAAGATAATTTGGTTTTTAGCTCAAGACATAGAGAGACAAGTCTTCGAGTAATTATTAGCAAGTTGGTCAAGGGATAGAAACGAGAAGTTAGGTTTACCACCTTGCAGGTTACGAACCTCTATTGGCGAGAAACTTACAGAGGGAGAGATACTACATTGGTATGACATTGGCAAGTTTAAAAATGCTCGCATCTATATGAGTATTCTCATTCTCCATGATTGTGGGTTCTGAACATGATACTCGAGGTATTTATTTTGACAAGTGAAAAGAGCAGGAACTCTAGAAGCACCAGGTTCAACTCTCTGTCTCAGATTCCGACAGGACTTCCCGTCGTTTTTGGTGGCTTTGAAGATTGATGAGTTGGACTACCAAAATTATTGTGAGAAGTCAAAATATTGTGAGCTTGAGGTTGGGGTTTATGCACAATGGGATGAGAGGAAATCATTCTTGCATTTGGCAAGAATTCCTTGTGGCTACTCTGATTGTCTATTCCAAAACAGTCAAGTCAAATTGGCAATACGAAAGGCCATTTCAAAGTGGATGTGTATGTCTTCCATGAGTTATTGGCAATCTAGCCAATTACAGAAATCTTCCCTTGTTATGTACAAATTCGTCTTTGCTTTTCTCATGAGCTATACAATTTCTAGGTTACATGCGAGTTAGAAAGCTCTAGGACTGCTGGTATGATCGCCAAAGCCAATAATCTGAATCGTTTCATCCCATTTTTGCAAGTCGGCCAACCACTGTCAAAGATTATGCTCCGTACTTCTCCCCATTCCTGCGAACTTCATTTACATAGAAACCTTGGGCTTCCACAACTCCACGATTTCTGTCACGCGATCCGTCAACTCGACCAAGGTTAACGTAGATACTGCTTCCATCTTATCTTCAAATGACGGTGGATTCTCGACTAGCACATGGAAATCGAACTTATCGAGTGCCGGAATATCGCGAATATAACGAAGCCAAGGTAGATTACCCTCGGCTTTTACAATCCGGCGGGCTTGTGCGGGACCAAGACGAATGAAAGCTCTTATGGTGCGTAAGAACGGGAGGTTCAACTTGATATAGTCGCAAAGATCCATAACACCTCGAAATTCCTGTTGGATCGTTGGTCCCGAACGACGGTGAGCATGAGCAGGTTTGGTGGTAAATGTGACATGTGAAATCCAACGATGATGGCCGACGTGCTCGCAAGGCTTCTCGTGTACTTGTTCTCTCGGTCTGTACATTTGTTTTCTCATCTTTGCTGGAATGATAATATCTCGTCCCTAGAGTGAAATACAGCGTTAGTGGTGGTAGCAAGGTTATCGGAATGACTTACGCCTTCTCTCCTGTCCGCATCACGATAGCTTGCCCTGTTAATCGAGGAAGACAAATCTACCACGGCATTATCCCAGAACCATTCCATCAAGTCATTCAAGACACCAAGAGCTCTTTGCCTCTCCCTCTGAAGATCGTGATGCTCTCCGTTAATTTTTATGACATTTATGCCTTTGGTGTGGTATGTTCTTCCCTCAAAGATTGCAAGAGCGGCACACAAAGCCTCCAGGTTTCGATACTCCTCTTCCTTCAAGTAGTCCAGTATTCCAGCTTTATGCTTCAGGTGGAAGGACAGATCAGAATATCGCTTTTCTTCAGGTGACCCATGCGGTGCGTCACTCTCTAGTGGAGGGAAGCTTGGATGAGTGCTTTTGCGAGCAATTCCATGATATGGCCATATTCGGAAATTTTCAGGATTCGTGACAGGGTAGCGCATATTTGGTGCCCCTAGAAGAGTCAGTTCTTGCGTATTTAGGAAAGTCCCGGTGCGGCCATATTCAAGAATGGTTCAGGAACACCGTAGTGGCAGGGGTAAAACAATTCAACAAAGAGAAATGGGGGAGTGGGGAATACAGCACCGAGAACTTACATTGAAAAACAACAAGCTCGTAGATTACAGATCTTATCTCCGTGGGTAAAGCCATAAACCTTTGCAAAAACCTTGAAGGTAAGTCAGCGCAGGCTTTTTCTCCAGAAGGGATTACCTACGAAATGGAGAACTGAAATCCACCCAAGTAGTTGTAGAAAGCGCCTACTCGTTCATTGGGGTAAAAGGGATTGGTCGCAAACACACCATCAATGTTGAGGCAGTTTCCGGTGAACATAGCTGGCACAGGAGTTATGTCACGTTGAATACCCTTGCTCTCCGAGTTCCAATCACAGTTGCAATGTGGAAGAAAGAGGGGTCGGTCAGAGTGATCGGGATTGGAAGCAGCCATTGGCACAAATTGCATGTTTGGGTCCTTTCTGGGTGGATATCAGCAAACCAGGACCAACTTAAAAACAGCAAGATGAAATATACCTTGGGCTGTCGCAATATCTGTCGTTCCAACTCTGGACCATCTTCCTTCCCAAGTCCCAAATGTAAGTTTGTCTTTCCTCCTTTGATCCTGGGTGGCTGCGAAGCAAACTTTCGAGGTCACTTTGTGAATTGATAGACTGCACATCAACTTGGCTAACATCGTTCTTGACTTCCTGTATTTCGTTCTGGGCCTCCTTGTTTGGGGTTACAACTCTCTCAACTTCTGGATTGTCGTCACTGACTTCCTCGTCATTGCTTTCGACTTCCTTCTGTTCGTTCTGGGCCTTCTTGTTTGGGGTTTCAACTTCCAGATTGTCGTCACTGAACTCCTCGTCTTCGCTTTCTACTTCCTGGTTTTTGTTCTTGACGGTTTTGATAATTGGTCTCCTGGCGATTTTGCCTCTCTTCCATTGGCGCCGATTGGATGGCTTGACTAAATTCTTCGGGCTAAGAACCTCTCGAATCCCTTCTACCTCAGAAAGAGCCATCGGAAAAGGCTTCGACACTTGATCCGCAGGTGATGGAGCCGTTGATGCCCTCTCGAAAAGGAAGCGTAAAAGCGCGATAACTTCGAGGAACAATATAGCTCCAAGGAATCGCCTGATGAAGGGCGGTACCCAACCCTTGTCGCTGAACATGGCCACTTCTCGATTTATTCTCCAGGTTCCGAAGGCATCTATCGAAATGTGTGCAGTTCGTTGTTCAAGATAAAGCCGTGGTTATGGCTTCGCAGATGGACAAGGTTGTGGTGTTGAGGTTTGTCCAGACTTTGACGAGGAAGGCGCGACCCGCCGAAAAGGAGAACGACAACCAGATCTGCTCACCAAAACGAAAATGGAGACGAAGTGTTGTCGAAAATACCAGGCGCGCTGGAGATCAGGTTTGTCGCATCGTGATGTCGTGGTCGGACATTGGTTGGTTGGAGAAGGTGCTGGAAGTTGAAAAGTGCTATGGGTAGTCGGGAAATTTTGTTTTGCCTCGCAGGCCTCGCTTTGCCAATTGGAGAGTGAAATCTGTTGACCAGACGCCAGTGAAATTAAATTTGAGAATTTTGCCACTTTGGACGGTCCAATTTGCAGAACCACCTAGTTTTTACAGGTTTTCGATTGAAATTGGAAAATATTAGAAAAGAAGATGGGTATCATGACAAAAAATGTAAAATAAAATCCCGACCCATCCAACGCCTACGCTCATGCTATCCAAGAGCGCCTTTCTTCCCATGAGAGAGCAAACTCGTCCATAATATCGCCCTCTATTCATTCCATCCGCCCACAAGGAGAACATGTTGGCTCAAGAGCCAATCAGCTTTTCCAACCATGAAAACGCCCACTCTCCATCGACTGAGGCGAAGGCCCACTACTACTTCCAGTACTCTTCACACTTCCACTTCGTTCGTGCTTAGACTTATTCCGGCTCATAGACAAGCTAGGCATGATGCTGCTAAACGCGCTCTTCGAGTTGGAGCTCCTCGCGGTACCTGGCCGGGGTAAAGTAGTTGCGCTATCTTGCAAGTCTCGAACAAATGCTGATGGGAATAGACCGTATTTCCCCTTACTCGTCTGTCCGGACCAACACCATTGATCGACGAATCGATAACCAATCGTAGTAATTCGATCGCCCTTGCTGAACTTTAGCCATCTGCCATCCTTGGCATCTTTGGGCTTGAAATCCCATTTTGCAATGGCAGTCAAGCTTCCCTGAGAGTTCATGAGCACGTCTTCTTTGTCAGGTATCTGTAAAGAAATTTTGTCTGCCGGAAAGCAGCCTGCAAAATATTAGCAAGAGTATATTTTCTCCTTCAAATAAGACGCGAGAGGTTTAGGATTAGATAAGAATATTGCCTACCTCTGTCGCCATCGTGATAACCCGTTGCCCAAGCACCATTGAATCGATCTGGGAAGGTAATTCCAACAATTCGAGCTCCTGCCGCAAATTGCAATGATGTATTCCCGTCTGGATCTCTAAAATGCCTCCCCGTCGGTTTTGGATTGAAAGTAGCCGTTGATTGAGCCGCTGGCCTACTGGATACCTTCGACGCAATCTCAGATATGCTGAACTGAGAAGAATATGGGGTCAGGCTAGTGAAATGAATGTCAAAGTCAACCACATTTTTGTCTTGAAGGCCATAGATAGTGGTCACGCCTTGGACATTTGGTAACGGACGGGAGTGTCTAGCTAGATGTTGAAATAGCTTAGAGACCGAGAAGAAGACAGTGGCGTCGTGTTCATCGATCGTTTTGTTTTCCTCAATACAAAATACACACTAGATAATTAGCTTGCGTGCTGAAAGGGAGGAAGGGGATACGGACAGCATAGTAGGGCTCTTCGATAGAATTAGTTTTGATGTGACTCTTCCATAAAAACCTCTGTCGCCATCTGATCCCACAGTTTCCGTATATTCCGTCACCTAAATAACATTAGCATGTTTTGTCAAATGAGAACTCGGTACACATACGGGCTAGCAATTTATCCTTTTCAACGAGCTCCAAGGCAACCTCATAGGCGCAAGTTACACATCGGGCAGAATTAATCGAGCCATAAACACCCTGCTGACTTTGTTAGGATCCGGCCTTCAAAAACAGACAGAATACACACCGATGGCTTTTTTACCACCTTAAACCCCGTTTGCCCTCTCGACATCATAGTTGCTCCCTCACAAAAACCACCAAGTCTGTAAAATGAAGCATCATGAACAATTGGGTTTTCTACTGATTTCGTTGATGCTGGTGGATTTGGTCGGATAAGGGCTGGCTCTTCCTCTACCAGCATTTTCTCATTATCGTGATCTACATTGGTTACGACTTCCAGGCCGGACTCAATCCCAGCGCCAAATCCAGGGACCCTGAGAGTTGAGGAAAGGGAAACTCCAGACGAGCCCCAGCTGCCAATATTATCCGAAGTTCGTCGTTCAACGGCAGGGCTAACTGGCAGGCTTCTTAGAGGAGATGAAAGTTCTTGGCTTCCCGGCCGTTTTGAGTGACGGTCGTGACTGGCAACTGAGCTCCGGGTTGCGTGAGAATATTGACCCTGGCTACGTTGTCTAGTAACCAGAGAATCATAGGTACTGGAACTGCTTCTGGAAAGACGTGAGTCTGTGGTAGATGTAGAAACCTCGCTATTTCGAGTTTCAATCGACCCGATGGATTGCCTCAGCTCATTTTGAAACAAGGCTCTCGAATGCCTTCTTCGCTCTAGGAACTGCTCGTTCTCAGTAAGACGGGAATGGACAATCTCTTTTGGTATCCATGGGCCAATCTCCTCCACCTCGTTGGGCATTGAGTGGGGTGAGATGGGCGATACTTCGAAAGAAGGGCGTTGGCGCCATTGTGTTGAACCATCGGAACCGTATTGCGAAGGACTTTCAACAACCCAAGGGCTCTGGCGGGGAATTTCCGGTACCTTAGCACGCACTCCAATATCATCAGGCGAGAAGGGGAATGCTTTTGTCTCGGGTTGGGGGGTATCATCCTGTCTTCCCTGAGCTGGTCTCCGGAAATTCTGCAAGCTCCTCTGAAAATGATTATCCCGCAGACGATAGAAAGTCTGTATACAGCTGTCGCGACATTGTTGTACTTCTTTATCAAGATTCGCGAATGCCTCCACCTCGAACGAGTTCTCGTCAAAATCCAAGCAAGGGTCAATTTGATCGAAAAGTTTGATCCGGAGGTCTTTTAGTTGGGCCTGTATCGTTTCTCCAGGGCTGTTAGCACCGACATTAGGTGGAAAGAAATAGAAAAATCGAAAGAGACATAACTTACGATCCTCCAACAAGGCTCTCGAGAATGATTCTCGGCCACAGATTTCGGAGCTTTCTTCATAGGCGCCGACGATTGCTTTCGCACTTGCTTCTAAGCTCGATTGCAAAGTCCGGGACGAGTCGAATATCACTCTCGCTTGCTCTCGAGATGCCAAATCGGCCGACCGCGCTGTTCTCTTTGCGAGTTTTATGCCAGACTCAATTGATTTGAGGAGGCTTGCTACTGGAGGTACAACGTTGGCGCTCATTCTCCCACACTACCCGTGAGAGGGTTTGTATCGCATAGAGCCTGGCGCGAGGGAAACAATTGAACACGGAATTTGCGAACAGCATACGAAGTAGGAGAGCAGAAGATAGAAGGGATAGGTGGTCCAACGGAAAGGAATCGTGAATGCGCGGTTTAGATAGGTAGAGATGGAAAGGGAAATGAGGGATGGGGGTTACAACAGTGGTGGGTTGCTGCGCAATACTCTTCCAGGTGTCAAGGCTGCGTCTCTGCCCCTCGCACGCCCTGAAAATGGCTGGATCTGATTCGAGGAACACAGAATATTTTGTTCAGCTGTAGCTTCGCCGCGATGCAGGTTACGATACTGCTGGTCAGTCATCGCGGTTGAGTGTCTGCCTGAAGGGGCTGCCGTATCACGGGCAAAGGAATCTAACTGAATTGGTATAAAAAACGTTTCACCGCTTCCTATCTCAGCTGCCCCACCTGTTCTGCCAAATATATTCCTCCCAAAAACCGTTAGACTAGTATACGGCAACTTGAGGCAGTGCAGAATTCCAATACCATCGTCAACCTTTTCAAAGAATCAGAGGATCAAATGAAGTGGTAAAATATCTATATTAAATAAACTTTCAAAGACATGGGTCGAGCAGTTGATAAGAAGAAGATAAAATAGCATCGAATCCTACCTGAATCCTACTCGCTTCGGTTTTCTCCGAGTTTCAAGTGTGGTACAGGGTACAAACTCTGGCTTTTTTCTATAGGGCTAGATTCATCATAGTGGTGCAAGGTAAGCTGGAAACCCACTTTCGCTTCGGTACGCGAGGGGCTTAAAAGTAAAAGAGAGATGTGTCGATGACGCAGGGCTATTTCCTGGCCAATAAAACTTACCGTATATTATTGTTCTTCATATGTGGGACAGTGAACAGGTAACCGTTCGGTATTGTTCACCAATAGATTTACCCAAAGATGAATCCAAAATGTTCAAAAAGTTCTTAGAGTTATATGCCTTCTTAGGTACGACATCCTAAATATACTAAAAGTTAGAAACGACTAACTCGTAAAACAGAAATCGTAAATCGTAAATCGTAAAGTATTACTTTTTAGAGATATAAAATAGACTAATTTTTAAGTTGAATTCTCTCGCTCTTTTATACTTATACTCCTACTCTCCTACTTCTTAGCTCTTTTGGTCTCTATCTCTCTCTCTTATACTATTCTACACCTATAGAGCTAAGACCTTCTATAGAATAGTAGATTATTTACTCTTATTACTAGTATATCTACTATCGTATTCTCATTATATTCTCTTCTTATAATTATATCACCTCTTTACTATTACTACTAGATAAATAAGAGAGAGAAGAGAGAGAGAGAGTAAGAGTAAGAGAGGAGAGAGGTGAGAGTAAGAAAGCAAATATATTTACTTTAAACTCTTACCTACGCTAGAAGAAACTTTTCTCTAAAATATTTACTTACTCTCTCTTCTTATCTTAATATTCTCTTCTCTCTTATTTTATTGTTTATCAAGAGAAGAGTACAAGAAAGCAAGAAGAGTATTAAAGAAGTAGAGAACACAAAAGTAGGGGATTGTTTATCTTCTAGAGCTTTAATTAATAAATATCAAGATCTACTCTAGCTATAAATACTTAATTTTTTCGATTTGCGATTTAGTCCATTCCAACTTTATATATAAGATGCCGTATTAGGACAGCTTAGATTTCCTACTTATAAGTTTTATACACTGGTACTACGGGTAAGAACGACCCGCTGTGGATTCTTGAACATGAATTTCCAACCCTTTGAGCCAGGAAATCAGTTTGAAACGACTTCCAAATCGGAAGGGCGACAAAACAAGCATTCATCTCTCCCATAACCCAATCAAGTAGTCTTAAATGTCTTCATCTCTACTCCAAAATCGGCGCATTCGAATTCTCCTTCCCCAAAATTACGCCAAACTTTCCATGAAGCACATCCAACCGATAAACCTGAGCAGGATACGCAAGTGTATCCAACAAAAAGTCGGGTCTTTCGAAGAAATTACGACCCCCAGGTCCATTATCATGAGAATGACGAGCATCAGCGTGTGGGAAGGCTTCAAAGATACAGAATGTTGTCTTTGAGTATCTTAGTGCGAACCACTGCAACTTGTTAACATCTACAAGAACCGATGGGCGGTTAAATGTGCTCTCGGGATTAAAAAAGGGGCAACAAAAGGAAAAGTTGCATACCGGACCTGTCAAAGGTTCCTTGAGAACACCATTGTTGATATCGTGGAGGAAGCTTTGAAGTGCTTCTTCTTTTCCAGGTTTGGCTTCAAGGTGGATGTAGTATGCTTTCGGACCCGGGGTATCATCTAGACCATTCATTGCGAAGCCGGGGTGGGAAGCATCGTCTTGAGACCAATCTGCTTTGGTATTAGGATTTGGTGGGAGGTTTGTCGCTGTCGCTGTTGACTCCGCCATTCTTTCGTAGGGTGTCTAGATTGAAGAGGTATTGAAGTGAGATGGAGGTCGTGTGAAGTGAAATGGCACAGTGATACGGAGGAACGCAAGGGAATATATACATTTCTTATGGCCTATTGGAGAAGTCTATTGATGTCGACATCAATTAAAAAGAATCATGATCGAAAGCACATGCAATAACTCCAACTTCCTGTTTCGATACAATTACATCTTTAAGTGGGATAATTGCATGCAGTTGAAAACTTCAGTTCGGGGGCACGTACCGTGTATGCGAGCATGCGAGCAAGCGAACCTCTCATTGAGCTGCAATTCCGACACCGAGTACACATCACGCTCTTTCGAGGGCCCTGTTATCACCAAACCCAAGGGGTTGTCTCCATGCGGGGGTGACGTCAGTCGAGAGTGGTGCAATTTTGCAAATCCCATAGTAAGGTTAATTACCCACAGGATTGGAGAGAGCCTCACTATCCACCAATGGTTTGATGCGTGACCGTAAAACAGGCATGCCGAGAAATATGATAGCTCGCTCAATGCCCATTTTTCTCTCGGAGATACTGTCAACATGCAGCACGCCAGTGATGAGGCAGTTTACGCGCCTGCTCAAAAAAGATGACAGGTCGTCTTGGTATACGACGAGGAAGTGCGGTAATGAGGTTGTTGGCGAATCACTGGAAGTAAAGCGGTCGAAATGGTCTACTATAGGGAACTCCTATCCCACTCGATGTACAGTGAACTCAGGCCCTACCAATAACCATCACTTCCTTCTTTTAGCTTGATCTCTGAAGCAGTTTTAAGTCATCCTTTCTTATCATCTCCACTACTGACCACAAATCCTTCTTTCGCCTTGAACCTCAATTTCAATTGCCCATGTTCTCGGTCAAGCGATTGAGTCCCACCTGGATGCCTTATCAATACATCTCGTACCTGCATGCATTAGCCCTTTATTATTTTGTATTTCAAAACAAGAGATCTCTTCAATTCGAGAAAATGATGAGTCAACCTTACCTCTGAATTTTGCATCGTGGTTGCAAACGTGGAAACTGATGCATCATGACTTCCACCGTTTTGAAAAAAAGGAATTTATGCCAACACCAACCACGAAAACTGCAGCGAGAACAGCGAGACCATAGCATATGAGGAGGTTTCTAGGCTCGTACAAATAGACTGTCTGAACTGTCGAGGCTGTAACGTTAGCAGGTTCTCGGTTGCTAAAGGTTTTGTTAGCTAGCTGTGTGCCAAGTGATAAATGTGTATTCGAGGGGCCTTACCAAAGTAAAGGATTGCTCAAAATACTTAGTGTACAATTTAGAGCCTATTCCTCATGCATATTCGGGAATGCGGAGATCGTCTCCCTGAGGGTAGTTCAAGGCATCATCTGTGCTTGCCGTCATCTTTTGCATCAACTCGTCAATCCCAGATGTGAGAGCAAATCAAGTGTTCAAGAATGTTGGTGCAAGTTCTTGGTCCACGTGAGAGACTGTTTCGTTTCGTTCCTCGAGACCATATGGAATGTCATCCCACTGATTGATGTAGCCTATTATATACCGACTTATCTCCTGAAAGAAAATCCCATAGGTGTCATAATCTACTTTCCCAGCTTCGGCATCCTCCTTTCGTACAATATTAATATCGATATTTTCGTAAAAGAGATTGACGGTGTTGAGCCATTCCTTTTTGATGCTTCCAATTGAACCAGTGCCATTGATAAAAGTAGCCATGAAAGAAACAGAAGTATTGTATAACTGACAGGTGTTAAACTCCAACTCCGATCCCCCCTGATCTAGGGCAATAAGAATTTCCCCAGTTGTGAGGGTGTGGGGGAAAGTGTTATTTCTTGATTGAGCCAGAAGCCGGGTTTCCGCGTCGCATTCAGAAGATCTCCGTTACCACCTGTGCCATAATCTGTCAAAGTGGGAAGTAGCACCATGTACCCAATCTCACCTCGAAAAGTTGAGTTATTTTGATTGAGGTTGAAAGGGCCTGCGGACCAAAGAGAGTTTCCCGAATTTCAGTGACCACGTGACATACAAACCCTTATTCGATGGATATTTTGGTTTTGGGTTTCTCTCAAGTCAATAGTTCTTGCTTTGGTGTTTAAAACTCTAGTGAGACATTGGCAAATGGTGTTTATAAGTTATATATATATGTGTGTTCGTGTGTACAGAAAGACTAAGCTGATGTGAACAGAACCTCCCCAATTCTAAAGACGATATTATTTTAAATTTGCTTTCCCAAATGAACATCAACACGCATCAATTTATAGTTTAGCTCTGCCAGGGAATAGTTTTCCCCTCACAATCTTCTTAACTCTCCCAACAGGCAACGCTGATACCCTTCTCCTCAGCCATACTTTATCTTGCTCCAGACCTTGCCAGATCATTGCTTCAATCCCCTCGACGACCTTCCATCCTTCTCCTCGGGCTATTTGTGCAATCGCCGTGTCTGGGGAAGGATGATAGCACATCTCCAACAAAACTCCTTTGTTCTCTTTACCGAGAAACTCCTTGATGATGGCTCTGGTTTCGTGTTCGGCTGGCTTGTTGGGTGGGAAATCCGGGATGGCGGAAACGACGACGTGGGGAACTGGAAGAGCTTTTGCTTTTGCTGAGGAGGGAACATAATATAGGTTATCTCCAAATCCTTGAGCTTTACACTCCGATATCACCTGGTGGCATTCTGCAGGTTCCCTATTGACGAGATAAACCTCACTGCACTCAAGATATGTCTTCAGAGCATAAACGGCAGCTCGACAAGTCCCCCCGCCTCCAATTACCATTCCCGGTTTCCCTTTCATGTTGGCAGCTTGCGCTGGTGTGATATTTTGAAGTATGGCTTCTCTAATTCCGATGCAATCTGTGTTTGTTCCGCAGAGTAACCGCTTTCCGCTTGGTGAGTTGCGGAGGAAAATTGTGTTGATGGCCCCAATGGCTTCGCCTTCTGGAGTTAACATGTCGAGGTGTGGCATAATAGCCACTTTGAACGGCATGGTTACTGAGGCTCCGAAGAATTTTGAGGATTGCATAAGTGCGAGACATGGTTCGAGAGTTTGAGATGGATAGAGATGTTGCTCGTAATTTAGACCGAAGGAGTTGTAGATGGTTCCATGAAGGAGAGGAGAAAGTGAGTGAGCGATTGGGTAGCCGAAGAGGTAGAAAACTCTGTCGAGGTGGTCTGTTGATGGTATTGGAGGTGGATGTTGTGTGTTGGTTTGCTTTTTGGTTACCCCTGTGGCTGCAGCGGGTGAGGTAATAGGGGTTACGAGGGCTGAGGAAGGCATTTTCGGGGTATTTGTCTTGGGCTGTGGGGAAAGGGGAAGGTTGATGTTCGGCTATTGTTCCAGTTTCTCGTTTTGTTTGCAAAGAAGAAGTGATTGGTATGATGTTGAGAGTAGGGTGATATTGTTTCTAACTTCCGAGATATAATATCAAAATTTCAAGGAGATCCTAGGTGGGCGTCTCGAAATTCTTCTGGTGATACTGGGAGTATAACGTAAACCAAATGCGTTATAATGTTCAGCCAGTGAACGCATAAGGGGTGATGGTCCGGAATAAGTCGATATTTGGCTCTGCTGATTTGTTTCTCTATGGGATACGGAATCGACAGCAGCGAAACTTGATAACGTCCCCGTTATTCCGAACTACACGACAAGCTGGTCTTCCGATTACAAGATGTCTGAAGCAAGAATTCAAAAGATCAACGGGTTTTTGACTTCAAGTTGAGAAGTTTTCAACCCAAACCACCCAAGTTAACAAGGACTAGACAAGAGAGTTTGCTGCAACTAAGATTAAAACCCTCAATAATCTCGTGCTAGAGAAAATTAAGTGTAGAATATGCAGCAGGAATGGAGGAATCTATATCAGATCCCCAGTCACTCTAAAGGGCCGAGACGATGCACTCTTGGGGTCTTGGAGGCTTTGAATGTAGGAGACGTATCGGAAAGAGAAGATCACTGATCGAGTTCGAATGAAAGGTCGTGAATAGAGCAGGTGCAGAGGAGGTTGTTGAGTTTAGCTGACCAACTCCCTGCAAAGCAGCGTAAGTGGGAACGGACCTTTTCTTGTAATTCTTTACCCGCTGTGACGAAGTAGATCTTGGGGATTCTTGGGTGGGGAAGAGCAGAGCCAAATACGGGTAAGCCGGCTGGCAGAACTACGGATATTCCTCAATTGAAGGCTTTCTAAAGTCCGCCATCCTCTCTCCCTTGAACAGAACACATCCAACCCAGCAAAATTCCCATTTTGATCAAGGGGTTGCAACAGAAACACACTCTCACTGCATAACTCGAGTCCCCGCGCTCTAATTCCGTCCATTTCTGGAGTGTGGGGTTCTGGAGTACCCCATTGAATAATTTCCCGGTGTTCCTTGCGCCTGTCGGAAGAATCTTCAACCGTCATAATAGAACTATGATGAGAGGCTGCATCAGGGTCCTGTGGGCTGTATTCCCCAGTATGGACCCGAATTAACCCCAGACTACCCCTGGCCTAGCAGAGCGGGTTCAAAATCTCCCAGGTCTGTCATCTCTATAAGACAGGTGTGCCGTTACGAATTAGGTTGGCAGGTTGGAGGAGTTGTAGGATTCTGGATTAACGTAAGTCAAGAACAGCAGTGTTCCTCTCGCTTAGAAGCTGGCTAATTCTGAATAGTATGGTGTCTCCGTAACCATGGAAGAAAGCCACTCCCAATGGATTATTCCTTTCGCGGTCCAAATCATTCCAGCTGGCATCATGTTTGCCGGACTATTTTTCATCAAGGAATCGCCTCGCTGGCTCATGACCCGCGGAAAGAGGGAAGAGGGTCTAAAAAACCTTTGCTGGATCCGAAAGCTGGACACAAACAACATGTATATGCTCGAGGAGGTCTCTGCTATCGATGCTGCACTTGAGGCACAACAATCCAGTGTCGGTCTCGGGTTTTGGCAACCGTTCAAAACTCTCTACAACGACCGCAAAGTTGCTTATAGATTCTTCCTCGGATGCTCTCTTTTCTTTTGGCAAAATACCTCTGGCATCAACGCAATCAACTATTACTCCCCTACGGTTTTCAAGAGTATTGGTGTCACCGGTGGGTATTCTCCGAGTTATTTTTTCCTCTTTCGGGTTGTTTCGAGGATTGAGACACCATTTCCTCCTCAGACAACCCTATTCCGTCCTCATTTCCTCAAACATACTTCTAGAAAGGGCCATACTGACTCCGAGATCGTCCTCAGGAACCGACACCAGTCTTCTTACTACGGGCGTCTTTGGTATTGTCAAGGCCCTCATGACACTTGTTTGGTTATTCTTCCTCATCGACAATCTTGGTCGACGAAACCTGCTTATGATTGGTGCTTTTGGTGGAGCTATTTGTCTTTATTATGTCGGTGCATACATTGCGATTGCAGACCCAGAAAACAATCCTACTGTGGGCGGAAAGATGTCTAGTGGTGGAATCTCCGCGATGGCCTTCTTTTACCTTTGGACGATATTTTACACTCCATCATGGAACGGCACGCCATGGGTTTACAACTCTGAGATGTTTCCACAAAACGTCCGCACCCTCGGGCAAGCATTCGCTGCTGCTTCAAATTGGCTGTTCAATGTAAGTCTACTTCCACGATCTCCATGAAACCCAAGCCAATGATCATAGTTCCTTATTGCACGTTTCACCGAACAGATGTTTACTAAGATGAAGTTCGGCGTATACTTCTTCTTCGCTTCTCTCATGATGTGCTCCATCGTCTTCGTTTTCTTCCTCTTACCCGAAACCAAGGGTGTTCCACTTGAGAGCATGGATCGACTCTTCAGCAAGGAGTTGGTACCACGTCACGCTCACTCTATCGTCATGAAGGAGTTAGGTGAGGACGAGGCACAGTTCCGCGCCAATGCCATGAGCAGTGGGCTTACGCTGGACAAAGATGAAATGGGAGAGAAAAAGCAACATGTGGAGAAAGTTTATTTATAGCAGCTGGTCTGCTGCATAACATGGTGGCGTTTTCTTGTGGTTTTGGAGTCTCGGGTAGACATGGAAATAGAAGGGATAGATAGGGTCCAGAGTGATAGAGGAATATTATGATGATACATTTGTATATTTCTCGTTAGCAGATAGAAAGTCGCATCAAAACATTATTACAACTACTGCTCTTTGATAAGAAAGTTGGACATTGATATTACCTCCTTTGGTGAACATTGTGCAAAATGGGCAAGGATAAGCACGTTAAGAAGAAATTGGAAACTCGATTTCCATTACCTTGAACCCTTTCTACTAATTGTAATAAATGTCCGACAACATCTCGTACATTAAGTTGATGGATGCCGACGAGCAATTACCAAATTTCTTATATCGATGGCATACCGACTGGGTGGCCGTATTTTTGTACGAAGACTCCGGGGTAATCAGATTTGTGTAAAAAGATTTAAGTATACATGAATCAATCGTTTCTATGTTTTCTAAAATCCACTACATTAGGGTTTTGATGGGCATCCCATCACCCCAGAGAACAGCCTGTTTAATAGCTTGACAAGTCCCCAAAGCTCTCAGAGCATCATCACCACTACAATTTGGTTCTTCTATCCCTCTGACAACTTTCACGAAGTGACTTAATTGTAAGTCAAAGGGGACATCTTCCGTTCTAACCTCAAGCTTTTCTCTCTTCAAAATACGTTCCCATCCCTTCTCTTTCACCTCTTCCTTCCCGGGAGCCTCATCATAACTCCACCTTGTAAGATCAGGAACACTCAAACTCGCTTGCTCCCCCAAAATCGTATAGAAACCACCAGCGTCTTCTACTTTTGGAATCGTAGGATTCTCACCCGTCCCAGCCTCGAAATTCCACGGACTGGGTGAGTTATCACTGAATATGAAGGTGCCCACAACCCCACTTTCGAATCTCAGCATCACAGCTGCCCCCTCTTCAACTTCATATCGTCTGCCCTTGATAGTTGGTAAACCCGAAACGAGAATTATAGGTCCAAATAAATACTGTAAAGATCAATCTCATGGATGAGGTTGATTAATATCACACCGCCGCCATCTTCGACACGTTGACGCCATGCATTTCTTTCAGAAGTCGTGAAATATGAAGATGGTTTTTGCAGAGCCCACGTTCCTTGAATGGCGAGCACTCTCCCTAGACTAGGGAGTGCGGCTTTGGTTGCAAGAAGATAGGGATTAAATCTCCGATGATGTCCTACTAAGACTTTGACCTTGGCTCTTTGTGCTGCTTTGACTAATTCGAGACCAGAGATAGCGGATGTAGCAAGTGGTTTCTCAAAAAGTATCGGAATTCCGGCTGCGATGAGTTCGAGTCCTAGGGAGACGTGCGTGTGATTTGGTGTGCATATTATTGCTGCATCAGGGAGAGGTATGGTGGTGAGTAGTGATGAGATGCTGGCGTGAAGTGTGGTGTTGAGGGTTTTTGCCAGGGAAGGACCGTGGGGTGATGGCTCGACGAGTGCGTAGAGAACGGTGGATGGGTTTGAAATGACCGATTGTGCGTGTCGAGGACCAATGAGTCCTCCACCGATTATTGCAACTTTGAGGGGATTTCCAGTGGTCATTTCTGAATGTGTTTTCTGAGTCAAATATTTCGAATTGGAAAAAGGGGTTGGGAATCAATGTTGATATATACATCTAATAACCGACCCCCGCGGGGGTCACTTCAAAATACTTCAATTCAAAATGTAATTATCACAGGAATTCAACCCAAGAAGGATGAACATCAATACAAAAACGATACAAAAAATGAGAAATGCCCATAGTCGAGCCCCTCGTTTCTTGATTGTGGTGTCCACCCCCTTCCAAAATCTTGATGCGCGCCTTTCATATCACAAAACTCCTGTCATATCAAGATTAATCCACAATTCTTTTTCCACAACTGGAGGTGCTAACTCAACTGTGGGGAGGAAAAAGTTGAGGTTGCGGGGTCTCCAAGACCCCAAGTCATTAGCTTAGTTTCGGACAAGGAAAGCCAATAATGACGTTCATCGTATAGTCGTTTCGAAGACGGAAGGAAAACCCGCCGGGAAAATACTTATCCCACCCATGCATCCACCTACACGAGAGTTTGCCACCATGTCCGACCGAAATAATACAATTTTTATTATTAACAAAAAGGATTGAGAAATATATCCGGAGGGCTGAAAAAATACACCGGCCACTAACTGAATCGCTGAAAGACTAGTTCGAGGCCGAGGTTTATCCGATGCTATCCTCTCTTGAATCCTTTCCCATTCACTCCACCATCTGTCGACAGCGGAATTGATAAGGAAAGGGCCAGTGAGTGGATGGGGTGAGCATACATATTATCTTCCCCTCGAAGTCCTATCGATCTATTTCGTTGTTAATAACTTGCGTTATGACCTAATTCCATCTGAAGTATAACGAGTAACGAATCACTACGTACCTACTCACTGCTTCTCCATCCGACGCTTCACTTAATCGGCATCCTTCATCAATTCGACACCTCTCCTCAGCTGTACATAACAAGGTTAGGGTCCCCACACCTTCTATACCTTCAAACCAGGAAAGATCAATCGCAAAAACAACAACAAAAATAATCCACAATCATGTCCTACAAACCAGCCATCGCCTCCCTCTCACTGGGCAGAGCCTGGCTCCACGACCTCCCTCCCAAATTTGCCGCAGCATCATCCGCCGGCCTCCCAGGCATAGAAATCTTCTTCGAAGACCTCCTCTACTTAGCCTCAACCTACCCAGGCGGCGAATTCCTCCCCCCAAACCAACTCCTCGCCGCACGTCAAATCCGTGCTCTCGCCGATGCCCACTCCCTAACAATCATGGCGTTTGGCCCCTTCTCCGACGTCGAAGGCCTTCTCTGTCCCAAGAAGAAGGCGAAGAGAATGGAGGATTTGAAGACTTGGTTTGAGATGGCGAGAATCTTGGGAACGGACATCATTCAGATCCCCAGCACCTTCCAAAGTGAAGGGTTCACCGGAGATTTTGAGACTGTTGTCGCGGATTTGAGGGCAATTGCTGACTTGGGGGTGAAAGAAAACCCACCTGTTCGGTTTGCGTATGAGAATTTGTGTTTTGGGACGTATCACGATACGTGGGAGAAGGCGTGGGCCATTGTAAAGGGTGTTGACCGACCAAATTTTGGATTATGTCTTGATACATTCAACATCGCTGGACGAGGATGGGCAGACCCAGCTAGGGAAGATGGCAAAGTCGAGAACGCCGATGAAGTGTTCGCTGAGAGTCTGAGAAAATTTGTCAAGGAAGTTGATGTGAAGAAGGTGTTTTATGTTCAAGTCGTCGATGCAGAAAGGATGAGAAATCCCCTGGTCAAAGGACATGCGTTCCATGAAGACGGACAGAAGGCCAGGATGAGTTGGAGTCGGAACGCCAGACTGTTTATTTGCGAGGAGGGACGCGGAGGATATCTCCCTGTCATAGATGTGTTGAAAGCCATATGTGACGAAAAGACTGGGCTAGGTTATAAAGGCTGGATATCGATGGAGTTCTTCAACCGAAGTTTGGTCGGGAAAGGATGCGATGTTCCAGCGGAACACGCAAAGAGGGCAGTTGAGTCTTGGAATAAATTGGTCAAAGTTATGGGATGGGAAGATAAGGTAGAGGCAGTAGCTCCTCGAAAGCGTGCCAGCGAACCCAAAGCGATAAACCAGTCGGCTCCAGTCGAGATATCAGCGCGGTTGTAAGAAACTGACAATTGATTCCACTTGGGATCACATTTGTATTTTTTCAGCGGCATTGGGAGGCGTTGAATGTTGTCTTGGTATTACAATAAATACGCGTTGCTTATGAAAACAGTCTCATTGTCTATGAAATAGTAACATGGGGGTTTGAACATTTAAAAAACATCGAAACATGCAAAGAAACCCTTCTTATTTCCGAGTCGACTAAAACAGGATCATTTGTATGAAAGGAATGTTGGGGAAATTCTCAAAGAGAAATGATCTCGCTCCTATATTCTTCATCCCAATTAAAGGCTGTTGCATACGCATGAATAAGGTGCTTGATAATCCCAAGGCCAATGGCCATCAATCTTCAAACGCTCCGTTAGTAACAACTTTCTAGATGAAAATTGCTCCTGCGAACTCTACAGATCGCATCGTTTGGTAATAATTGAGGGATTTCAACCATATCACTGTTTGTAGGCGGAGGCGGGGTTGGAAATCAAATCATCCATTTCTGCATTCTCTAAAAAACGCCGCCGTCATCCAGATGGGAACCTGCCTCTAGGCCCAATCATCCCAACGCCGCGCTGATGTACATAAGGAAGAGAAATAAATAGTTTAGCTTACATTCATAGTATCTCCCTGGCAAGCTCCTCAATCTCCAGCGTGTGCAAATAGTGGAGATATTGTCTCGCCATAATGGTTCCTGCGAATAGCTTCAGCTAGAAGAGTTGAGAGATCCAAGACCACGAGTTTCTTCGCTGCTCTTGCTTGTTCTGGTTGTATGGGGAAGGAGTTGGTGACAACTATTGTGTCAATGCAGTCGCAGTTTTGAAGCTCTTCAAGTGATTCGCCTCCAAATAAACCATGCGTGGCAATGCAATATACTTTTTTCGCACCACCACGTTTGACGACGCACTCGGCTGCAGCAATCCAACTTCCTGCCTTATCAATCATGTCATCAACGAGGAACACTGTTCTGTTTCTGACGTCTCCAACAAGCGTGATCATTTGTTCCAAGGATGGGTCATTGAATCCTTCTTCTTCTTCATCAGAACTCGCAGCAGCATCCGCGGAGCCCCCGAGAGGATGTGCCTCGGTGTTGAAGAAGGAAGAGGCTCTTGACATCTCCATTGGATCATCATCAGGATTGTCGATCATCGTTGAAGTGGACATGGCTGATTGTGTAGGCGAAGGATAGTCATCAGGAACAACGTGGCCTTGGACAAGTCTTCCTTGTGTAATATCTCGGGCTCGTTCATCGGTAAACTCGCCGTCTTCTTCAAGTGGGGTTGATCGAGGGGGAGGCAATGTTTGGGCGCGAGTGAGGGGTGAGCTGGTGTTGACGGAACTATCAGTTGCGGATCGAAGACGAGGAGACTGTATGATTGGGCTTCTCCATGATGAACTGCTGTCCTGTCGCGAGTGGCCTCCCCTCGTGGAAGGGGCTCCATTTGGATAGGACTGATCAGACTTGGATTCGGTACTCGGCTGGGCTTTTGATTGACGACCATTAGGCTTGTCCTTTTCCTTGTCCGCAGTACCTATCACCAACTTGCTGACGTCTGAATCAAGCTCTGAATCAGGTACTGCAAAGCCATCTAGTCGTCTCATAATCATGCTTTGAGTCATATTGCCTCCAACACGGCGTTTGTCTGTTGTGACCATGCCAAAATTGAGCTTCAAGGCATCAGCCAAAGATGTCACCCTCTTTGTTCCACCCGCATTTTTCGACACACAGACGGCTTCCCGCCACGTAGGAACATTATGCCTGATCCATCTCGCAATTATAGGTTCTGCGTGTAGGTTGTCGACTGGGCACTTGAAGAAGCCCTGCATTTGGGAAGCGTGGAGGTCAATTGTGATAACATGATTGACACCAGCCACATTGAGCAAATTGGCAAGCATGCGAGCAGTGATCGCTCCTCTGTGGGATTTCTTCTTCGACTGTCTGCTGTAGGGGAAGTAGGGTAAGACAGCTTCGCAGACGAGTTAGCTTTCACCTGGGCTTTGATGCTATTTGGAAACTCACCGGTGATTTTGTTTGCAGAGCCTCCTTTGCAAGCTGAGATCAAGATCAGAAGCTCCATAATGCTATCGTTGATCTTCCGACTACCCGATTGAACAACGAAGACATCTTTCTCCCGGATGCTGGTCATGATCTTGACACTTGTCTCGCCCTGTGGTGCTGGTCAGCCTTGTTCCTGTCACATACCAACTGAACTGCATTCACATTTGCAAACTGGGAGAGCTCGACTGCGGCCGGCGCCATGCTGAGATTAGCGCATATTTGGCTGGTGAGAGCAGGGCATGAGCTCCCAGCGAAGATCAATGTGTTTCTCATTTTGTGCTGCCCTGTAGAGGTATTTTTTGTGGTGAAAATCCTTTCGAAGCCTTCGTCAACACGCTAACTTTTTGAAAATGAGAGGGAGGAGAATTTATATGGCATTCTGCCACTTAGGCGGTGAGTCAAAAATCAAACCTGCAAAAAGAAATCGGAGCCACAACCAGGCCAACGAAAGTTTATATGCAAGTGGGTTTTCTTAAATTTGATCTCAACAGTAGAAGGGCTGTGTACCTACATGTCCCCTCTACAGGGACTGAAAAAACGTCGAAATTTCCTCCTGCGTAGAACCCCGCCCCCACTATGACCACAATAGTATTCAAAGGAGCTCACAAAAAGACCAAAAAAATATACTTATAAATGACAGACCAAAGCTACGTCTATTTTACTTGTTGTGTTGTAGTTTTCTAGATTTAGAAGTTTTTTTCATGCGAACAAAATCCCCCACTAGGCAAATAGATATCAATCAAGCTTCTGTCTAAGAAATTCAAAAATATCATTGAGCATCTTGTCAGAGTACCAGTGTCCTAATCCTTCATATTCCACCATCTTGACATCAGCCTCTAAAAGATCCAGGCAAGTCATGGCTTCTCTCCCTACCTCAATACCTACTTTCTCGTCTTCAGTGCCATGTCCCAAGAATATAGGTATCTTCTGAAAGACCAGCTGAGTATTGTCCCTCATGTTGATCTCTTCTCTGAGAAACGAAAGAGCCTAATTGATCGAACTGTCAATAAACATCTCGAAGTAATGATTTCTGACCCTCGACTCGGTACTAAGCACTCCGTTGAAATGGATAGCCGCATAGTGTCTGTATCTTAAACGCTTGTTTAAGTTCTACCAAATATCGATGGCAATCATTCATATTAACCAAAAGATCTGGAATAAGTCATAATGCCGTACTAGAAATTTTGAACCATCAAAAGTCTCTGCTGCACTTGGCTGAGTACCAAAATTTTGGGCATTGGGTGTAGAAGTTTGTTGGATTACACATACCTGGGCTAGTAACTTCTGTTTACCTAAATCATCGGGAGATTTGGCATCGCTCTGGAAAGGGTCATCATGGCCAAATGGATCGTCTTCGGAAGCAGCATCAGGTTTGATGATATCTTCCATGTGATTCGTGAACGGTAAATATCCACACATCCCAACCTAAGTCAAGTCAGATTGAGACTGTTACTTGATCCCGACGATCAGAAGCATGGTTTTACTTACTGTTGCAGCGAAAGGTGTTCCATCCCATGTAAGAAGCGCAGTTAAACTCGTAGCACATCCTTGACTCAACCCCCATAGGACAACATCTTTTCCAATCAGGTCAGTTTCCCGGTGCAAAATTCCGTGTATATATCTGCAGCTCTTTTCCCTTGGTTAGCACTGATTCAGAGGAGAGCTCAGTGCAATAGATACCTTCTCAAGACCATCTCTCACCAAATCTTGACGTTTGAAGCGTTCTTCCATATGCCACATATCAAACCACTGGTGGGTGTAGGAGCGTTTGTAAATAGTAGCACGAGTCTTAGGTGCCGTGAGAAATATGAGCTTCGCGTGAGGAAAAGCCTCTTGGAGTTTCTCCCCTGAAGTGGTCAAGCATTCGAGAAGGGAAGGGCCAAATTTCTCAGCTGTGGAACCACGTCCATGTAGGATGACAAACGTATGTCGGTGCTCCTCTTTTGGGGGAACAATTACAGGTGGTGGAAATTGACCAGGGAGGTCTTTTAATGTTGAGCGTGAGAACAGGCTGCCATTGGCTGTCCCTTCTTGGGAAGCCATTTTTGCGGCTGTAAATGTGGATTCATTGGTATGTATGTTCGATGGTGGTGGTTTGACGTTGGCGCGGTTTTGAGTTTCTGAGCTTCGGAAAAATACACGTAGGATTTGGTGACTGCCTTCTAGATATGTGTGGCGCACGCAGCTGTGGCTGAGCCAACGTTCGTTCCACATACTGAAATTAAACCCGCCTCATAACATATCCAATTCCCCACGCTGCCCCTCCACGAAGAATTTTCAAGATCTATTCTATGGGTATTCCTCGCCTAACCAAAGCATTGCGTCCGTATGCGGTTTGGGGGCCTCTAGAATCTCATGAGGTAATCATCGACGGACCTGCTTTTTGCTACCACATCTATCACATTTGCTTGAGTGCGAGGAAACAGTCCAGGAATCAATTCGAGACAGCAGCCACCAGTCTCGAACTGGCCAATTGTGCTCTTGCATGGCTCGATGCACTGCGGGCCAGTAAACTAACTATGTTTGTGCTCTGTTATCCCAATATCCCATCCCTCTAACTTGCTGCAGAAGAAATATTTACTTTGACGGTTTCCTGCCGTCCTCGAAATACGATACCAGAATCGAAAGGCTTATTAGGCAAACCCAACAGTTGAAAGCCTACCATGCCGCATTTCCAATCGCCCCATGCTCATCGTCCGCCTCGTTGTCCCCTCCAACTTCACACGAACTATTCGCCTGCCCCTCTGTCCCCGAACGGCTTACGAGGCTTCCTCCAGTTCCATTCCTTGTACCAGCGATCCTAGAGGCCCTCTGGTACTCTGCCGAATATAGAAACATTACGAAGGTAGTCCCAGGCGAGGCAGACGAATACTGTGCCGCTTCTTTGAAGCACAATGGAGGCATAGCATTTACAGGGGATTCAGATCTTCTCGTCCATGATATTGGCCAAGGATTTATTGTGTTTTTCAAAGATATTGAGAGAGACTCTAAAGCCCTCAAGAGCCTAATATATCACCCTGCGGAAATTTCTGCCAGACTGGAGTTACCAGCTCCATATGGCTTACAGTCTTTTGCGTTTGAGTTGAAAATGGATGTTCAAGCATCATTCCCTGAGCTTCTCGCACGAACAAGGACATCCCAGTCTACAAAAAACAATCCCGAGGATTTTGCAGAGTTCAAAAAGGAATACGCCTGCAAGTTAGGTCAATCCAGCGTTGATGATGAGGGATCTCTGGAAGTTTTACAAAGCTTAGATCCACGCATATCGGAATATGTCCTTCAAATCCCCCTTTTCGCTACACTTGCAGGTCAAGCTCCAAGTGGTATAACTCCTCATATATTTCTCCCTTTTGTATTCGGCTCTCCTACAAGGACCAGCCCTTGGGAAATGTCTCAAACAGTTCGACAGTTGGCATATGGGCTTGTCAATTTGGTTTTACCACAAGGACAGGTTATCTCATCCGTTTTTGAGCATCGTAGACAAGAAACAGCATCGAATGGGCGAGAGCTACAGCTCCCTGTTCATGATGTCCCAGAAGCATGCCAAACTCTTCTGACGCTGCTCGAACAGATCGAATTAAAGCTACCTCCGTTGTCGAAAACCGAATTTTGGATAGCTGTATCCGTCTGCGAAGATATTGAGTGGTCTCACCAACATGCAAAGCCTGCAACGGGTCCACTTGTGAGACACCAAGCCATTCTGCTGGAAGACAAATCGCATAAGAATCTTAGCTGGGAGATTTTGCAATTTCTTGCTCAGTTACAAAGCACAGTGGGTCCGAGTTAATATTCCCCTTTTCGGGTTGATTCAGGAGGAACAAGACACCATTTCCTCCTCAGACAGCTTTGTTCCTTCCCTACTACCCTACTAATTCCTCAGGCATACTTCTAGAAATGGCAATACTGACTCCGAGATTTTCCGCAGTTCTACTCTTTCAGAATTCTCAAGCTTGTCCTGGCCTTGGTTGTTTCGAGATCCGTTGGTACGTTGCCTCGGCCAGCCTTGCAGCTACGAGATCAGTTGGATTCTCTCCCTCCATTGGCCGATTTCCCAGAATTGGGTCAAGCGCTTCCAATCATCAAAATGATCAAGGATAGGGATATAGCAAAGGTTGCACACAATATTTTGGGGATTGAAGTGCCACAAATCACTGTTACACCGCAAGTTTCCCGGCGGGAAGCAAAGCGAAAGCGGAAAGCTGGGAATGATGTATCACAGGGAAGTAATCGCTCAAGTAATCCGTTCGCATTGCTCGAGACGGATTGAAAGTGGGTTTGTTCCTCCTCTGTATCAGATTGGAGAACCTGGGAGATGGGCAATCATACTTCGTCCCACTGTGGCATTGCAGAATATGTGTCATACTCTGTTGTGAGGAGTATTTTTCTCCCAGACTTCCAGTATGAAATCTCCCCACACCCAGCAAAGAGGTTGTTGGACCCTGACATGTGTCTTGCTCGACTGGGTGTCCTAATCTCGAACGTACTATGATAATTTCTCCGGTTTAAATAACCTTTTCAGATGTATCAAAGAGAACCCTCAGGGATCTAGTGTTGTTTTGTAGATCAGGGTGTTACTTTGTAGTCATCGAAAACCATAAATACCGCAACTTGAGCGCTTTTTGCCCCTACAAAACCTTCACAGATACTTTTCCAAAAAAAAATTCCACTTGCTTTTCATCTTTGTTGTTTTCTTTCTTCAAGTTTCGGTCTCCTTGAAGATGCAGTACTTTTGGTGCCTTGGGAGCTCGCTATTGCGACAGGCCCCATAAACTCGCCAGCCGCTCAGCCAGTGTGTCACTTCAACGAGGAAAATCATCATCGGCCAACCCATTGCTATTGTCGGCTCATTCATTATCGTCTCGAAGAGTTGATCAACTGACGATTTGCCAAGTAGAACACCTCCATGAGTTCGAAAAGTGATCCTGGTTACTGGGCCTAAAAAGAAAATATTGGGCACATATATGATATACCATTTTTAGGACCGATGATTCTGAGGGGAGAATAAGAAATATACTATTAGAGAAGTAATGTAAACACTCGGGTCGAAATTTGAGGTCTTGCTAACAATATTGTAGTCTATGAAGCTGCTACTACTTCCGACTAGATAGTTCATTATGGCAATGGTGCTGCAAAACCCCAACCCGCTATTCGTATCTGGCAGGTATCAATTGACTCCTCCAGACCTTCCAAATCCTCAGCATGCCTTGCAGGTAAATCCACAAGGATGGGTACCTTCGGCTTTTTCATGGCGACGCAAGCTTTCTTGAACGCGGGCCGGAGCGCGCATGAGCGATTTATTTGCAGCTGCCAGCAGCGCAGAACTGCAAGTTATCACTTGCAGCATGCCATACACCAATCTCAGAGATCGACATCAAAGTACTCCGAGCTTCGCGTTCCGATTGGCCGGATTTCTCTGTTATCAAAAAGATTTGGGTAAATCTTTTCCAATAACATGCTGTCAACATGCCTCCAACAACATTGCTATAATGGAAATGGGACTCTGCTTATCCTGGCAAATCAAATATATGCCTCACGATGGGGCTGGGGATGCACCTGAGAACAACCCCGCATTCGTCTCATGGATTTTTAGGGCAGGGATTCGGTCTTACGGGGCATCTTGCTTTTCAGAGGAACCATACATGGATTTCTCGCATCTGTCTACTCGGTGCTGACAACAGCGGATACAATTTTAACTGATAAATTGAGTTTTTCCATGGCATATGTTAAATGATGGAAAATCACACCGCTTTGCGGAAGCAATCCCGTCGTGGCAAGTACATGCTGTAAGATCTTACCTAGGTGAGCAGATTTCAAGGTGACACTCGTCTGATGAAATGGCTAGGGACCAGCACAAATGTTGCCACTGATTTATTGTTGTACTAACGGAGCTAAGCACCATTCGGCATCCAGATGCGACCAATGTCATTGGTATCACAAGAAGGCTAATCGTGCATACAATACATTTTTGACGATTGTGTCTCATTGCTACGCGAGCGAGACTGACCGCTAAGCTGGGGAACACCCATCAAGCTTTCATTTCGGGCTTGTTTAAGTGGGCGGTGAACCTTGCGTCGATCATTTATTGCGAATATCGGACGCCGATATCAGGACAATTCCCACCGAAAACACTCGCTGTATTGCGACTGCGTGGAGAACGGTGTAACTTAAACTTGACAATCGACATGAAGGTGTGGGCCGGAATGGCGATGTTATTGGCCCCCCACGCAGGGGAAGAAGTGGCCAATGTTGAACCGCTCCATGCTGCAGGCGCGCCATCTTACGCCAGACCCTTGGCCCTGAATCAAGTGAATCTTGCTCGCCTCGTCTGTCCTTATATCGGGTCTGACTCTAAGTTAAATCCAAATTCTTTTGCGCGTCTTGCGAGTTCCAGAGCTTTTACAAAAGATCCGATTCTTTGATTCTTTGAAACCTCGTTTGTCCTTACATCAGGTACGCTTCTCTATCCTCGCTTCTGTTGCATATCGCAGCGAAACATGGAGCCTTTGCTTATTCACATCAGGTTCTTGACAACTTTTCTGTTGCACATCGAGCAAAACCTGGAGCCTTTGAATTACGTGCCTCCCCATATCAGGTTCTTTTGTCTCGAGTTTGTTGCACTTCGCGTAAATTCTAGACGCGTTCACGATATCGTAGCGACAAGACCTTCTAGGAATAGGCTTTGGCCGCATTTCTCAAGGCATGGCAACCATCCAGATTGAGGATATACGTCCCGTGAGATCGAATGCGAGCGGTAATGATGTTGGTGGGGTTTATCCGATCAGAGCTATTTCGACAGATCGACGGAGTCTACGAAGTACCGATCATGAGTACCAACACCACAAAGAGGATGAGGACTCGGGATTACGTCGTGATGGAGACTTTAAGAAGAAGCAGGTATGTGTTTTTGGTCTTCGGATGGTACTTTTCTTGCTCGATTTGATCCTAGCACGCGTTAGCTGGAAGCTACTGGATGAGAAACTCAGTCATTGTTCTCTGACACCTTTCTACCTTATTTCTTCAATATGCTCGTGTTGGGAGGTCTAGAACAATTAAGAATTGAGTTTCTCGTTATTCTAAATCTTCTATTCTCGGATAATTCGCACACTTCTTGGTTGTGAGAGCAACAACCGGATCTCTGGCATTTGCCAAAAGTTAGAATGACTCTTACTTACTTTACTTCGTTAGGTGTTCTCTGGAAAATATCTTCTATGGCTAGCCTACCAATCAATCGGAGTCATTTACGGAGACATTGGTACTAGTCCTCTCTATGTGTTTTCGTCGACTTTCACCGAAGAGCCCTCTTATGAGGATTTGGTTGGCGTCTTGTCAACAATCATTGTAAGTACTTGTCACAGCCCGAACAATGTAACAGCCTATTGACTTTTGAAAAGTGGTCTTTGACGATAATGGTGACTATCAAATATACCCTCATCATTTTACACGCCGACAACGATGGAGAGGGTGGAACTTTCAGCACTTATTCTCTCTTGTCCAGATATGTGAGTTATTTTGAATGTATTCTCGTTGAATAATACTAATTAACTTCTAAGGCCAATATCACAAAACGTGATCCTCGAGAAGCATCACTCATAAAAATGGAACGTCATTTAACAAATGACCTCTACAAAGCAAACCGACACGTCCGTTCTGGAATTGAAAAGAGCCAGTTCGCTAAAGGCTTACTCAAAACCATCGGTGTTCTTGCTGTTTCCATGGTCATGTCGGATGGAGTGTTGACACCAGCCCAATCTGTCCTCGGAGCAGTTCAAGGTCTTCAAGTCGTCAAACCTGATATCTCTAAATCGGTGGTTGTCGGGGCGACTTGTGGGATCTTGATTCTTTTGTTCCTGATTCAACCCCTTGGTACTACGAAGCTTGCAAGCGCGTTTGCGCCTATTGTTATTGTTTGGTTGGGATTCAATGCTAGCTTCGGGATCTACAATTTGGTCAAGTTTGATCATTCTGTGTTGAAGGCTTTTAATCCTGGGTATGCTTTTGGTAAGTCTCCTCTAATTCAAAACAATAGCATTGAATTGTCACTAACGATTCCAAGATCTATTCATCCGGCGTAAAACAACAGCCTGGAGAATGCTTGGTGGTATCCTTTTAGCTTTCACAGGAGTCGAAGCTCTTTTCGCGGACTTGGGCGCTTTCAGTCGCAAGGCCATTCAACTTTCCTGGTTCTGCTATGCTTTCCCATGTCTACTTTTGGCATACATTGGTCAAGCTGCTTATATCAAGGACCACCTGGGTGCATATACGAACCCATTTTACAACTCCGCACCTCCAGGAATGCTATATCCGTCGTTGGTAATTGCAATTTTGGCTGCTGTTGTTGCTTCTCAGGCTATTATCACAGCCACGTTTCAGGTAAGTGTTGTTTATACTTCTGATATGAGGATAACTTCTGATTTTTCTTCTAGCTTATGGCTCAAGTTATGAAGTTATCTTACTTTCCTCAAATTAAGGTGGTGCATACTTCAAAAATCTTCCATGGTCAACTTTATGTCCCACTTGTAAATTGGCTTCTTATGATTGGAAGTGTTGCGGCAGCTGCAATTGCAAATAATGTGAGTCTCCCCGCTAGGCTTATCTTACAAAACTAACCACATCTTCTAGACCACTACTCTCGGGAATGCTTACGGGTACGTCTCACCAACGCTCTCTGATCCATTGAATACATACAGTTACTAATCATCACCCAGTGTCTGCGTCATGTTTGTCACTTTCTTTGACTCCTGCATGGTCGGCCTCGCAGCCCTAATAGTCTGGCGCCGAAGCCCCTACCTCGTCTTCTTCCCCTGGTTAACCATAGCTTGCCTCGATGGTCTTTACCTCTCCTCCTCGCTCGTAAAGGTTCCCGACGGAGCCTGGTTCACACTGATTCTCTCTGCAGTCTTAACCTGCATCCTCATCCTCTGGCGATTCGGAAAAGAACAACAATGGGAAGCTGAAGCCTCTGACCGTTTCCCAACTTCCCACCTCGTTAAAGCTGATGAGGATGGCTATTTGAAATTAACGGATGTTTTTGGGGGGGAGACACTGAGTACTATCAAAGGCCTTGGGATTTTCTTTGATAAGGCGGGGGAGACTACACCGCCTATTTTCAGTCAGTTTTTGGCTAAGTTGGTTGCTGCGCCAGATGTGATGGTATTCTTTCATTTGAGGCCGCTTGAAACGCCTAGTGTGGCTCCTGAGGAGAGATACAGCGTTTCGAGACTTGCTATTCCGAATTGTTATCGGTAAGTTTTGTTTTCTTCCTCTATTTCTTGTTTGTCTTGGGAGTTCTGAGACATGTTCCCTTTTGCTTTCTCAAGGCGGAGAGAGAATGTGCCCATAGTCTCGGGAGATGTGCTACTTCCATCTCTTTTCATACTAACTCCAAATCCAATAGCCTAATCGTCCGCCACGGCTACATGGACGAAGTAATAACACCCGACCTCGCCTCTCTAATCTGCACCCAACTCCGCACCTTCATCACAAAATCCTCGCTCCCTTTGCCAGACCGCCCTATCTCATATCCCTCTTCTATCCACGACTCCTCGACACCAAATAGCGATCATCCCACCTACCCTGAAAAACTCACGCAATTACAACAAGACGAAATCGACAAAAAGATCTCGGAGGATCTTAGAATCTTGGAACAAGCTTATAACCAAAGAGTTTTGTATATCATTGGAAAGGAACAAATGAGGATTAGACATGGGAGTGGATGGTTAAGACGTGGGACTTTGAGTGCATTTTTGTGGATGAGAGAGAATACTAGGAGTAAGATTGCAAATTTGAGGGTGGAGACTGAGAGAGTTGTTGAGGTGGGGTTTGTTAAGGAGGTTTAGAAGTTTTGTTTCTTTTGTTTTTGAGGGGATACAGGTCGAGATATCGGGAGGGATTTATGGGGAAGTGGGGAAGAATCGGCTGAGAGGGATGTCTGAAGCGAGTTTGCTTTATACCCCATTTTTCTGGAGCGGAAGTCGTCAGTTGGTTGCTCTGTAATGAATTTACGAAGGACTTCCTACATTCCTGTTCACATTGCCATTGGGATCATCACATAGAATATGAATAACCTTTTGCCTGGGCAGATTTGGGAGAAATCGAAATGCCGTGCTGAAAAATCCTCCGATCTCCAGGGCCTAAAGCTTATCTGAAGCACGCTTCTAGAACCTCGAACGCCTCGGCTCGGACATTCCCCCACCCACTTACTAAGCTAGAAAGAGTGGATACTACCACAGGTAGTGGACACACACAGACGATTTGCTTTGACAACGCTCATCCATCATGAGGTCGGAAATAAGAGCACCCTTTGCTGAAGATTAATGTAAGTACTTGACCCTTACATCTACCCAAACGTGTGGATGATTCTCTCAGACCTTCCTGTTCGCTCTAGGAATGATGAGGGTTTGAAGAATTTGACATTTAATGGGTAATTGTCCTGTGTCTGTTTCTGTGTTTATATGAGGGGGTTTGTTGTACTCTATGGAAATAGTGTTTTGGAATCGATTATTTGGGGGACACTTTCTAATTGGTGGAAGCCATATAAAGAGCGGGGCAGCTACGGCAAGTCTTGCTTGTACCAAGTGTGCAGCTATAACTCTATAAGGGGTATATATAACTTTTTAACATAATATCAATTGATGTTTATTAGTTAATACATTGTCTCTCTAGACTATATATATAACAATATTATAACTTATTTTAAAATTAAAGAGCGTTATGGTTTATAAGAGTTATAATAAAATGAAGTTGTACACAGACTTAGTATAAATGTAAGTTAGGTTTTGGTGTATATCTTATTAACCGCAGTATTATGTTAGTAAACGTACTAATTTATAAAGTTGGCGTTAGTGCTTATGCATGACTTTATGCTCAAGTGTCCCCCAAATAATCGATTCGGGTTACTTTCGGGGACTTTTGGGGCCACGCTTCCTTCCCGTAATGACGTTTGACTCTCCCCGCTTGCTTTTGAGGGAAAGCCATCCCACGATGGTTGGACCAGAGGCGGTCAGTATTGGTCTGTAGCTGCTTTTGGGGAGGCTGAAGGCCGAAGATGTGGACCTGTTTGATGCAATGATGTTTGGAATTTTGGTGTTTTATCTTACCTTACCATTGAAGGTTGTTGTGGAAAAGGTTGTGAACTAAGTATATCCGTCCTGAGGTTGTCGATCGGAGGCTAGGCATGAATCTGGAAAGGGGTACGCGACAGGAGCAGATTGAAGCTTGTAAATGAAGAAAAGTCTGTGGTCGTTTTCCATTGGCTCGCATCGTGATAAATTTCCAAAAAAGGCAAGTGCTTGACAGGCATCAAGAAAAGATTCCCGAGAGAAGGTTTGTCAAGTCAAGACAAATCACCGCCGGACCTAGTGATACGACCACGCGCGCGCCATTGACGACCGGGATAGAACTTGATGGCTTGATGGCTTATGGCTTGCTCTAGGAGAAAAAGAAGAAGACGTGAACTCGGGGAATTATAAGACAACTGTCGATCAAAGTAAATTATATGGGTCGTGGATGAGGCATTCCGCAACAGTTCCGCAAACTGAAGGAGGTGTTTAATGGCCAAGAGTGTAACTAACCATGGGAGGTTTCTTCCTAGTTGATGAATTACTAGTTGTAGGTATTAGTAGGCAAGTGGTAACACACTATTTGTTTGTTTATAGGGGTTATACAAACCTCCCGCCACAACGAGGGCTTAAGCGAATCAACTCCCTTTTCATGGAGCAACTCGTTGTTCTTCTCTTTACTCCCTAATTGTATTTCTATCATTTTCATGCAGTATTTGGGAGTGTTTTTCTCTGTTTTTTCTTCCCTCTCTAATCAATCACTTGTATCACTATCGATATCATGTTTGCAGATCATCTTCTGCACGAATCCCAGCAATCTACCAGGATCGCATCCTTCCTGTACTTGTACCCACTTCTAGCCCCCCGACAGAACGTGCACCACCTGCACTGCATCATCACGATAACAAACCCTCTCGACATCGACATCCTCACTATCACCCTCCTCACTTTGCCCTCACTCGTTCGGATGTCGACAGCGAGATACCAACAGGCCTCATGATGATGGCTCCCGTGCAGGCACTGCCGCTGCGGAACTCCTCGCTGGTAGACCTGTCTCAAACCCCCGAAGCATCTGCAGTCGCATCCGGCCAAATCAAATATGACGAGCGTATCGAATACAACGATCAAGACTATATCCGCGATGTACTACAGCTTAGCGACCACCAAACAGAAGCCTTGGTTCATGCTATTCTCGTGTTGGAAGCAGAAAATCTAGGTATAACGACGACAAGGCCAGAGTCCGCGAGGGATGGCTTCGCCTTATCGAGTCTGTCCGAGTCGGATTTCTCCAACCATACCAAAACGGGCTCTTGGGATTCCCAAGAAACACAGTCATCAAGGTCCTCCTACGAACAAGTCGATAATGCAGAAGGATTCTCACAAGAACAAAGGCCATCTTCGAGGAGGAGCCTCTCATTCTCGGAATATGGCAAATATTTGGAGCAGACCGGGGAGACGGACAATACCCAGAGGTTCTCAATCTCAATCATGCCGCCAGCAGAGCGAGAAGGGTCTCTGTTTTCTGTCTCGACCAGGAAATCATACACCAGTATCAAAAATGGCATCAAAAAGAGCAGTCGGAGTCTGTTTCGACTTCGGAGGGGCAGTACATGTTCCCAGAGCACCAAGTGAGTAGAGGCGCCAGGCTAGTTGAAGATGGAATTGCTAACTGACTGTAGTTCTTGTGTATGCTGCCGAGAAGATTTCGATGGGAGCAAGACACTAAACACATTGCCTTGCATGCACAGATACTGTGATGAGTGCTTGCGAGTCCTGCTCACACAATCCATGAATGATGAGTCCAAAATGCCTCCACGATGCTGCACGCAGCCCGTCCCCGGTGACACGATCAAATCGGTTTTAACGAGGGACGATCAGTCTGTGTTTATCAAGAGTGTGGTACAATTCAGCACCCCATGGGAGTCCCGAATATTTTGTCCGAACACTGCATGTGGCGAATTTATACCAAGGCGAGCCAAAATCGATCCCAAATATCCATTCGAGGTGGCATGTCCGAGATGTCAAGAACGGGCTTGTTCAACGTGCAAGCGTGCGACCCATGGGTTTGGTCAAGACTGTCCGGCGGACTGGGAGCTAGAAATGGTACTAAAAATGGGCGAAAAGTCGGGGTGGAGACGGTGCTACAAGTGTAGAAACTTGGTCGAGCTGTCACAAGGCTGCAGCCATATTACTTGTCGATGCAAAGCCCAGTTTTGCTACATATGTGGCGCAGTTTGGGACCAGATTGTGGGATGTCCAAACTATTGCAGTGGCGAAGAGGAATTGGAGCGTCGTAGGTTGGAAGAGGAGGCACGTATGGAACAGCTGGAAAAGGAAAAGGCCGCAAGAGAGGAAGAGGAACGAATCGAAGCCGCGGAAAAGGCTGCTGCCGAGAAGAGGACGTTAGCATCCCGGGAATTGAATGCGCTGAGAGCTCGACAAATCAACGAACGGGACCGGTTCACCCTTTTCGAGAGGAAAATGAGGTGGATCATGTGGACGCGCCATTCCAAACTCAAACTCGCTGTATTGGATCGATATGGTGAGATGTTTTCCAAGATGAAGGAGCGACATGCAAAAACTTCAGCACATCTAGAGGATCGTCAAGTGGCAGCTGAGATGGAACTGCGTTCAACACACAAGCAGGCTGAAAGAAGTGTAAGGATACGACTGAGGCACATGGAAGCGTATTGCGAGGGTATTGGGCGAACTGAAAGTGGCTCAAATCCAGCGAGAGTTGTTACCGAACGAGACCTCCGAGAACTTGGCCAACAGTACAGAATGCGCGATGATTTGCAACGTTTACACCAAAGCAAAATCAACGTCATGCGAGATAAGCAAGCCAAACAAATGGAGCAACTTGTTGCCCGCCAGGATGAAGAAATTCACAAGTTGGGAAAGAAACAAGATCAAGAGTTAGAAATATTAGCCGAGAGTTTTACAGACGAAGAAGATGAATTCTTCAACCTCTTCCAAGCTCGCCGGGCCAAGCTGAGGTTAAGATGGGACATCACAGAAGAGATCATGAGGAAGAAATTGGAGGCTCAGAACAACGTCAAATACGGACCAATGGTTCCAGTTGAATGGCCTCAACCGGCTCCTGCAGAGGATAAACTAGAGTCTGTTGTTGAGTAGGCCGTATACGGATTACTTTACCAGGAACAAAAGCCGACCACCACGATGGACTATGATGGATATGTAAGCATCAGAATAGACGCGGCGACGTCATACGATTTACTCTTTACAAACGAGGGTCTCACGACAAACGACATATTTTCCTTTCTCTCTTTTATATATGGAGCTCCGGGGGCGCTACATAGGGATTTCATTACAAGATTAAGCCACAAGACCAGATTTCTCATGAGATTGGCAGACTCTTTGTGTTTTTAAGAATCCCCACTAATTTTACTGGTATGGAGCTGGACTTGGGTTGGGATTGGGAAATTGGGGTTGGACTGGGGGCGGGTGGGTTTTTTTGCTACTTGAAGTTGATTCAAATATACCCAGCGTCTGGATGATATTTTTCGTACTTAGCTACATGGGTCGGATATGGGATATATATCGAAGGAGAGAGCAGATGTAGATTGAGATGTCGTTACCTCTGTGCTTGCAGATGTTATATAGCTATCTATTCTATTTTTGAATATAGTAAGTTTGTCTATTTGTTAGCTACAGCATAGATCACAAAGCATTATACCTAACAAAGAAAGTTACTTTCACTTCCCCGCTGTCGTGACACTGAGAAGTGGAACCTCAGCTTTCTTTCCTCAAACATTTTCAACTCAGGTAACATCAAATCTCACTTGCTTCCAATTACCAAATCAAAATTGAACAACCATGTAATTATCACCTTCAACACGAAGTCATCCATGAAGAACATGCTGGATGTAAACTCGAACCATTCCCAAAAACAATTTCCGCGGAAAACTATCCCCCTTTTTTAGCCCCTAAACCCCCAAACAGAATTGGTTGGCCTACTCCATGTTGAAAGGGCTTACTCGTGGCTCTCCTTTTGGCCCCCAAACTTAATGCTTGGCTTACTCGCAACCCTTTTTGGCCCCCAAATGTTGCTTGGCTTACTAGCTTACTTGTGGCTTACTGGCAGCTTATTCAAAAGACTTAGACAAGACGAGGGTAGGAATATCAAAATTTCTCCCAACCTCCTGGAATAACAGCCCGATTATCGGAGATCCAATCACATTTTTCTCAGCTCAAGAGATACAAAATTCATGGTGTACGCTCAGGTAGTTTAAGTTTGAACAAGTTGCAATCGAAGCAAACAAACAAACAAGCATGGCACAGGAATCAAAGGAAGAGGAATTGGAATATTTAGACTTCATACTACTTCAAAGAACTCCCCCTCCAATCCCAAAAAATCAGGAGGTAAAAACCCCCAGGAACATGTTCTTGGAATGTCAAGATGCTATTTTCACCTCGGAGGATGTGTCGCCTGGCCATCTCACCTCCATCTCATTCAATAAGGCATTTTGCATTCATCAAGCGTCCCAACAGTAGGCTTTCTCCATTTCACAAGCTCCCTAGGGTCACGCTGAACAAGAGATCTGAGCTGTGAACGGCGAACACCTGTTTCCCATGCTATACACAGCTAAAATAGAAAGTGGGGATATATGATATTTCATCTAACAAATGTATACCATCCCTTACATTTCTTGAAAAGGAATTTCCCTTGACCTTTCCGCTCATCGCTCAATAAAGCAAGTATACCCAAAAGAAAGTCTCCCTCTTTCACTAAAATTTAGCAGGAACATGATAAGGAAATTTCTCAAGTTCCTGCCAATTATTCTTCTTACCACATTCCCCACAACGATCTCCTCCTCTCCCAACTCCCCGACCCCGTCCACGACCACGAACACCTCTTGCTGAACAATCTCGTTTCTTCCCTTCTTCAACAGCCAATTTTCTTTGCCACCATTCCTCGATCTCATCGCTGACTTGATTTTTAGACCAACCAGTGCTTATCTGGACTTCAGATTCATTCATCAGAGCTTCAGCAGTATATCCCCAATCATTCTTCACCTCTCTCCATGTCCTCTCCCCATCTTCAGCTGAATGTAATAACTCTACAGCAGATGTATTAACAAGTGAGTGAGAAGCGAGGTAATGTAATGCTGTGTTGCCATATGTATCTTGCTCTGAGACTTTCATTCCGAGTTCGGTGATGAAGAAATTAAGGAGCTCGGTTTGGGAAGGGAAGTAGATGGATAATTCTTTGTTTGTTGGAATGGGGGAATTCCCGGAGAGAGAACGAGGTCTTGATGGTCGACAGCGCGGATAGGTTATTTCTCTCGTATCTAGAATGGAGAGATTGACGCCTACAGAACCAGTTTTGATGTGTGAAGCGGAGGGTGGGAGGCAGGCTATGTGGAGAATGGTGTGTCCCAGTGCTGTGGAAGGGATGTAGTTTGGTGAGATAGGGAGCGTAGCGACTATGTGTTGGAATAGGGGAAGTGATACGTGTGCGGAAGCGAGATGGAAAGGGTGAATTGAAATAATTGGAGAACTCAACGTGAGGCTGGTGGAAGGGTGTGTGCTGAGAGCAGTATAGGCGGAGAGGTTGAATGTTGTGGGGAGTTTGGGAATAGAAGCTGTATTCTCCATTTCAATATCCGCTTCTGATTTAGGTTCGGAAATGAGGAGGGTGCTCATCAGAGGACTCAAACAAGATAGCGGGTTGCTTAGTGGGATAAAATTGGTATTGAACCCTCGAGAGAGGAGATGTTTTATCATGTTCTCATTTCCGACCTCTACGGCAGCATGCAAAGGACTCGTAATAGCTAGACCAGAGGGTGTTGGGGACTTCGGATCGAACTCCAGGCTTGAAACCCAGCTCGACATATCAGCTCCCGCTTCAACCAGTCTATCCAATATCTGAGTTGAGGGCTGTCTTGCGGCAGCTATAAGCGAGTGCATTTCATCACCTTTGGGATATATGTCTATAGGCACTACATTCGCAAGCATCCAGAAAGGCGTGTGAGCTCCACTCCTCTGTTTGATTTCTTCGGTCGTAATTGCTGCATTTTGGGAGAGGTTGATGCAATCAAGGATTGTTTTTCTATCTGCAACGTCGCCGTCAATATCAACATAGTCGGGAAGGCGAGGGCGAAATCGTAGAAACAGGGCTTGGGCAGACTCAAGGGATTGGATGTCAATGCCGTTGGGATTTGCTCCAGCTTCAAGTAACAGATTGATATTTTGAAGGAGCTGAGAACGGGTGGCCTGGAGAAGAGGCGTGTTTATCGGGTCCTGGCCGATTTGTCCAGGCCAGTCAATCACACTATTGGACCCGAAGGTGTCGTTCAGTTCTTCAGAAGGAACATATATATCCTTACTTTCTTCTTGTGTTGTATTTCCCGGATCCCTTCGCAAGGCTAGAACCGCGCAAAGAACCCGAGGATCTGGATTTGCGGCGGCCTTCATCGAGGCAGATTCTCCGTGAGGTCCTCTAGAGCTTCTTGTGGGGAATGTTCGTGCATACTCATCTGGCAGCTGGAAATTTGCTTGTGCATTCATTTGGTGTTTTGTGCTGGAAATTGTTGTTAATATTGTTGACGACAAGTAGGCTCAGTAGGTTGGTTACCACTACAGGGACGGAAAAAACTTCCTAAATTGTTCCCTCCAAAAATGGAAATAGAACCACAACGTAGTGATTAAAATAAATGCAACTCTGTTAAATTATTCATCAGCAATTAAAGTTTAATTCTAGATTTTTTTGGGGTATTTTTCCAATAAATTTTCGCTATTCTACTAACTAGTCTTTTGGTGGAGGAACAAATTGCGACGTTTCCAGGTTGTTCACAAGGTTACCTACAACCTACTCATGGTGGCATCTTCACGCAACTAGGTATTTAAAAAAATATAAAAAATAAAAATACAGATAGAAGCAGAATTGACTAGTTAGTAGTAATCCTAGTTTTTAGGGAATTCAAGTCCAGCGTTGTTGTGAAATCCTACCCTAAGTCCAGGGGTGAATTTCTGTTATAGCGGTCCCGCCACTTTGAGGGAAGTTCTTGGCGAATTTATTGTGGCTGGAGCAGTCGGCGAACTCTTTTCCGCTACAGAGGTGAAGCTCCAATGCTCGTGCCCCACCACAGAACTACTTCTTCTTACATCTTTTATCTCCAAAACTTTTTACTGTCGGCTCTTTAGACTTCTATTGAACATATCTTGTCTACATGATCACTTCATCAAACATAACCCCTTTGTTCTCTCCTGTTCACCATCTTCTGCGATAACGATACACCCGAATTTCAAACTCTACTGCCCCTCATTTGCGCCGAAATGTCTCGCGGTGGGCGAGGTGGAGCCAAAGGAGGCTTGAGAGGAGCTGCCTGGGAAGGCTATAATGCTACAGACGAGGTGGATGGCACGCCCATTGGCGATTATCCTGTATGAATTGCGGTACTCAAATGTATATCTTCAATCCTGACAACTTTCCAGACCCACCCCGACCTCAAGAGACCCTCCCCTTTCACCGAAGACGAAGAACGACAATTCAAACATTACAAGACCCTCCAAACACAAGTCCACCGCGGACCCCTCTATACCCAACCCACGAAGCGCAATCCTGATATGCCGGTCAAGACATTCAGCGAAGACCAATATAATAAGCAATATGGAACGGATCGCAAGGCGGATATGGACCCCTTTGAGGGCGTAGAAACATACTCCATGAGATACCTCCCACCAAAGAATATCATCCCAAAGCTGTCTGGTCGACCGTTCAGTGAGTGCTTCTCGAATTATGAGTCAGGAAAGGAACTAAATTCTGGCAGTTACAAAGTTTTTCCCAGAAGAGCTGTGGAGTACACTTGAAGGCAAGGAAGGCGAGAAAGTCCGGAATGGCATCAATCAAGCTATGCAACGAAAGGGGAAGAATGCTGAGTGGTCTGGCGCAAACGGGGGAGATAGAAACCAGGCCCTCAATGACAAGTTGTTCGGGGTAGGCGATGACGAAGATGAGGAGGAAAAAGAAAAGGATGGAGGTGGTGATATTGAAGGTAAGGTCTTCCGAAATATTGTGTTGGATCGCTGCTAATAATTGTTCACAGATGGTGACTCGGCATTTGAAGACGAAGACATGGGCGATGACTATAACGCTGAACAATATTTCGATGATGGTGAAGATGGAGATGACGGAGATGGAGATGAGGGGGGAGGCGGCGGTGACTATTAGGGGTTGACGGGGGAAAATATGTCTAATCTGGGTTGTTTCCGTTGCATTTCGAATTTCTCGAAGCAACCAGTACTCGATTATTGCATTTGGGTTGTTTTTAGCGAGGAGTTGGTGGTCTTCTGCAAGTTACAGTATCTACGAGACTGTCGCCCGACTTTGCAATGGGCATATAGGTGGCGAGAGTTACGTACTTATGAAGGAGAAAAAGATATATATCAAATACATAAGCCACACCTCCCGGTTTTTGGAATCTCACCTTTGACTTCTGGTTTATTTTTTCCCCATTGTCTCTTATAAAGAACATTTGAAGGCTAATTCCTTCGCCAGACGAGAAAATTTACACACTCAGGGAATCCCCAAAACCTGTTCTAGTGCTCCAATGACTCCATGTTGAATCCAATTGCAAAGTGCCACTAGCCAAAGGTTCTCTCCTGTAAGCTAGGGGGGTCCGGGCTCTGTTCTGAGAAACCCATGCCCCGTTACCTCGGGGGATATAGAATCACAGATATCGTTCGAAAGGGTTTAGAATGATCAAGAAATCCACTCTTTAATTCTTCTAAGCCTTCCCGAACAATATTTCTCGGCAGTGTACCCAAAAATAAGCCTGATTCTCCAACCATTGTCCTACCATTTTTTTCGCACCTTCCCTCCATTCATAAGAATCACAAAACCAAAATCCCCCCTCTCTCAAGCAACACCCAACACATACTTAACCCTCCTCACAGAATTCTCCTTCCCCACCCCCATCTTAGCCTTATACCTCCCCACAAATCTAATTCGTTGCTCTATATCCAACATCCCCCTCACCTCATAGATCTCCGCGTATTTCGAAATGAGATAGTTGATATCGAAATAGTCCTTGGGTGCTTCGCGAAGGGAGAATGCGTTTAATTTACTGTGTAGGAGGGCTTGGATGTTGAGAATGGGATAGGTTCGAAGGCCGAGGGGTGTTGATGTGGTGTGGTGGGTTAGGGATGTGGACGGTTGGAGGGGGGCGCCTAGGCAGCCTGAAGGAGGGTTGTTAGGTATGGGTTGTGGAGGGGGCTTGAGAGGAGGTGAAGGAAATGGAAAGGTACCAGGGAGGAGAATGTCTACTTGCACTCCCCTTTCTGGGAGGAAGAAAGTATCATGGTTTCCACCCGTGAGGACGAAGATTCGTAGTACGCCTGAGACGGGACCGAGTGGTCTGATTATCCTATTCTAATTCAGCATTTCCTCCTCCTCCTTCGTCGGTGATAAGTAATACCGTGGTTCTTCTCGAAGTATAGTCAATATCTGTTCCATGTTTGCTTCAACTGTGAGGTCTAAATCTACTGTCCAATGGTCACTTCCGCGTAGATACATAGAGAAGCCTCCAATGAATCCGAAGGGGAGATTTGCTTTTGCGAATATTGAGGAGAGGTGATCGGCGGCTGAGATCATGTGTGGTAATTCGGCGCGAAGGGAAGAGGCGGATAGTTCTACGCCTTGTTGGACTGTGTACGTGTTGGGAGGTTGAGAGGGTTGAGATGTCGATGTTCGACTTCTCGCGGCGGATAGGGATATGTCCATTTTTGAGATTTTCAAGTAAGTGTATTAGATTCCGGAATTGATTTCGAGGCTTTGGTTGAGAAGATTGTGGCTAAAATCTTGATGGACCATTGGGTTATCATGGGAAACACCAGACCAACTTCCAGTTTACCAATAACAAACATTTTGAAATACTACTAGAGAAGAGAGTGTTCGGTATAATGTCTCTCTATATTCCCATCTACCTTCAATCAAGACTGACACGATCATGAACGAGAACTAAGAAAATAAAAATACAGTGATAAAAGTATTCAGAAGAGAAGTTTTCTGTTGAAGATGAGGGATTTGACTCGATCACTTGAAAACGAATGCTGTCGAGGATATTCTTCGGAGCCAAATAGAGGATGTACGAGAGACCCAGCTGCTCACCAGTTTTTCTTGTCTGCTTGCCAACTTACGTTCTGAGTAGAATGACCAAATAAGCTTTGTGCAAAGTTAATTTATAGGCGAGATCTTTCTGCATACTTGTTGGCTCTCATTATGTGGAAGCCAACAAGCCACCAACATGATGGAATCTGCAAAAAGAAAAGAAAAAGAAAAAAAGCAGTGCTCAATTCTCAGGCTCGAAGGATATAGTTAACGAATAGTCTGAAAAGGGTATCCAAAAAATTTATACTGAAGAGATTTCCAATTTAAGAGTTGGAGAGTTGGAATGGTCTGCTATTGGATATTGTGATACGTTCCATTGGTCGAACAGGCGATCACGTGGCTGACCTCTCAGCTCTATTTTAGGTCCTCGGTCATCTTTTTCATTTCCCCCCTTTTTACGTGCTCACAATAAGCACTTGCAATATAGCAATTGATGCGATGCACATAACAGCACGCGTACCTCGAAATACTTCCGTTCCTCGTGCGGAAACAGCCTTCTTCAAAATGCGAAAGCGGTTGGTGATGCATTTATCGACCGAGGCTTAACTAAAGCAGTTAGCGTAGGAACCAGCGGCACATTGCCCCCCCTTTCGTTCGCAAAAAGCACTTTTCACAGCGGCTTGTAGCGCGAAACAACGTAGCTATTATTGGCAGGAAAGCCAGTTGTCAAAGCCTCAATTACCCCACTAATAGAACAAGTGTTCTCTGTTCTTTTTCATACGGAACACACATCTTGGAATGCGCTCTCTACAGAATCATTCTTTGCTGAAAGGGTCACTTGGTGTGATCTGGAGAGATGTTCCGCCGTCTTACTTCTTACCAAGCTCGAGTCCCCAAGGCCTGGACCTATCCCCTGTCTTTTGCCCCTCTCCAGACTGTTGGGTTGCAGAAATGTCAATTCTGTAAGGCACGGTTCATCCAAACCTGCCCATATGGGCAATATCTGACGCCTGAGTGGGTTCTCTGAGACTCTGTGCGTCGGTGGAGTTCGCCCTGTGGGGAATTCTCTTTAAAAGGCTAAAGCTTGGCCTCTCAGATGCAGGTCCAACACAAGCGTGTGTGATCTTGCTTACAGAAGCCTTCTGAGTGGCTCATTTATCAATATTCGTCCCTGGTCCGGCGTCTTATTACGGATCCATGCATGTTCTTCTCGGCGGTTCCCGAATTCTATGATTTCACCCCTGCTATACACCTCTAAATCGCCAACTCTGCGAGTACGTTTCCCAATTCGTCTTGCAGGCTCATTTTACTCGCACACTCGAAGGGGTACTCCGCTGGCGGACCATTCAGTAATTACCTCGTATGCGGGTAAGAAAGGGCAAGAAACAAGCCGCTTTACCAGTCTAGGCTTATTTGGGAACTCACTAGCTTCGATGGCTTCTCACTTCACCATCTTTCCCTCTCTCTTCTTTCTTTCTGTTCACAGGCACCGTTAACAATATCTGTATCCTCTCCTCCTCGCTCTCCCCTTTGCAGACTTTTGTCTGCGTCCTGTCATTGACAATCTATCCACAATCTCTACCGGCTTCGGCCATATCACAATCGTTTTTTTACTTTACCACAGACCTATTACTTAATAATGTTTTCCATCAAAAGCCTCTTGGCAGCTAGCGCTACCTTTTCATTCATTGCTTCTTCTGCTGCTTCTGGTAGTAATGTCGCCGTTTACTGGGTATGATTTTGAACCTCACATAGACCTTTCGCTAATCTTGGATAGGGTTCTGGAGCGAATCAAAAGCGGCTTTCTACATTCTGCGATGAAACTGATATCGACATAATTCCTATTGGATTCCTGGAACTGTTCCCACAGCAAGGTAACGATAATAACTGTTATATTGAGTCCATGGACACTCAACTAACATCCGCTCTTTAGGCAATGGATTCCCAAAAGAAAACTTCGGAAACGCTTGCTGGGGAGGATCTGTTTATTACGGACCAGGCTCGGACCACGACGCTGATCAGCTGTACACCCAATGCCCAACCGTACAGGAAGACATTCCGTACTGCCAGTCTAAGGGGAAGAAGATCGTGCTATCACTGGGGGGAGAAAGCAAGAACTATCAACTCACCGGGGTCACCGCGGGTACACAATTCGCAGACTGGTTATGGGGCGCGTACGGGCCCTTGACTAATGCGTGGAAGGCTCAGGGTGGCGTTCGCCCGCTGGACAGAGGGCGAGTTAAAGCATTTGTTCCTCGGTTGTCTTTGGCTGACTTTTAATTTTTTAGATTATCAAACACCACGTCTGATACAATTGATATCGATGGATTTGATTTCGATATTGAGCACGCTTCGACAGATCTGTCCCGGGGCTATATCGCATGTATACAAAGATTGCGAACTTTGTTCAAACAGAGTACGAAGTCCTATCTCATTACCGGAGCGCCACAATGCTTTCTCCCGGAAGTGAACATGGGTAGCATGATAGCTCAAGCTCAGTTTGATATTCTGTGGATTCAATTTTACAACAACCCTTCATGTTCAGCAAGAAACTTCGCCGACAACAGCATTGACATCAACTATAACACCTGGAAATCTGAAATTGCAGGCGGTGCAAGCAGCGGAGCTCAACTCTATATTGGTATTGTTGGAGCACCAACTGTGGGCAGTGATTGTGATAAAGCGAGCTATGGCGAATATATTGATGCAAATGAGGCCGATACTCTCATCAAGAAATACAAGGACGATTCAGCCTTCGGAGGTATCATGATTTGGGAAGCGACTGTCTCTCTAAATAATGAGTGCAACTGCAAACCGTACTATTCAGTCATCAAGGATTCATTGAAGGGTATATCCCCACCGGCAGCCTCTGCCGCCTGTCCGGTAACATCAACGACCACCAGTGCATCTTCCACTAGCAGCTCAAGCAGCATTAGCATATCGGCAACTTCATCAATCGTATCGACAACGAGCAGTTCATCTTCTGCGATTTCTACCTCTTCGAGCACATCCCCGAGCGTTCCGGTGACCAGCAGTACCTCTTCAAGCGATATCTCATCGAGCACTTCTTCCAGCGCTCCGGTAACTAGCTCTTCATCCTCTGCAACTTCAAGCGAAATTTCATCGAGCGCCACATCTTTGAGCGCCTCTGTAACAAGCACAATCTCAATCTCGTCTTCCACGAGTTCAAGCGACAGCTCTACAATTTCGAGCACATCATCAAGCGTCTCAGTGACCAGTACTTCCTCGAGCTCAAGCGAAATATCTACCTCCTCGAGTTCAAGCGATAGCTCTACAATTTCGAGCACATCATCAAGCGTCTCAGTGACCAGTACTTCCTCGAGCTCAAGCGGAATATCTACCTCCTCGAGTTCAAGCGCTCCGGTGACCAGTTCCACTTCAAGCTTTTCCTCGTCTGCAAGTCAAAGCGATGTAACCACCTCATCAAGCATATCCTCAAGCGAGATCACCAGCAGTACTTCTTCTATCCCCACTTCACTCAGTAGCTCGGAATCCTCTAAATTCCCTACCTTCACTCCACCATATGGAAATGCCACGAAGACAACTTTCACATCGTCAGCAACCAACAGCCCAACAAAAATCACATCTGATACATCCGTTCCCACCGGAGGCGACGTTCCTTTGACAACCTCCACGGTTTACACAACGAAAACCGGGACTGTTTTGTCCTGTGCCCCTACTGTGACCAACTGCCCTGTTGGAGCCATTACTACCGAGACGATTGTAGGCAACCTTTCAATTCATCCCCTTGATTAAAAATATACCATAAAATGTATACTAATTTTTGACAGGCATTATATACAACGATATGCCCAGTTTCCCAAGGTAACAACGGTGGCGTGCCAACCTCAACTGCAGTCATTTCACCACCACCAGGAAACCCAGCCGGATATACGACTTCAACAGTTTATACCACAAAGATTTCAACTGTAACGTCATGTGCCCCAGGAATTGTCTGCGCGGGTAAACCAGGATCCGTTGTCACTGAGGTGATCCCATTATATACCACAGTCTGCCCAATCACTCAAGGCAACAATGGAGGTATCCCAACCTCAGCTCCCGCTGTTTCCGTTGCTTCTGCTTCACCAGGAATTCCGACCGGATACACAACATCAACAGTTTATACCACAAAGATCTCAACTATAACTTCATGCGCTCCAGGAGTTGTCTGCGCGGGTAAATCAGGAGCCATCGTCACTGAAGTTCTTCCACTATACACCACAATCTGCCCCATTGAGGCGTCTGCAACACCATCGCCCAAGAGCTCTTTCACGACCTATGTGACTATCAAACTCGCCTCAAGTGCTTCCGCAGCAATCGGCACACCCGTTGCACCATACCCAACCCCCTCAAAAAGCCACAGCAAACACCCATACGGATCTGGCACTGGAACCGCGTACTCTTACACCCTTAAGCCTACTGGCACTTCAGCGCCGAGTGTTCAAGTCGAGATCGTCAAAGTTTCCCCTATTCCTGTCAATCTAGTTGCCCCAAGTTTCAGCAAGGCTGGCGGAGGAGTAAAAGCTGTTGCAGCCACTGGCACCCCGATTTCTCCAAGTGCTACCCCTAGTGTAGTTTCAACGAACTCTGCGAGTGGACTTGGGACTTCGTCTGTGGTGGTTATGATTTCTGCTGTTGTTGTGGGTGTTTTGATGATGTAAAAGTCGTCTTCTTGTAGATTTTGTTTTCCTTTGTATGTAGAGTGGAGTTGAAGAACGAGATAGAAAAGAGTTTGAGGGATGTAAGTAGAAGTTGGGTAAAAATTCTAATTGTAGAAAATTTAAATTAAAAATCATTTTAGACCAGCTTAAGAAAGGCGGCAGTAAAGAGCTCGTTGTGCCACACTTTCTAGATATTACCCAAATACTTTAGGACAATCGAACTTCCTTGACCCAAGCCATCTTGGTAAATTTTAAATTGTTTCAAGTATTTAGATTAATTACCTACATTACCCTAGAAATCTAGAACAACGAGGCCTAGGTAGACAGGTACAAACCTGAAGTAATCCCTGCCGCATTTAATGTCCACCACGAGGCCAGGACGGTGTAAGGCCCATAAATTGCCATGAAGTCCGAGGCATTGAAAGCCTGAAGCTATAAGGGTAAGCGAGCCGATAGTGTAATTTATACCATGGTTTACAGAGAGGTCCACCAAAATACAGCGCTCGCGCCAGACTGCGGTAGAACACTTGCAACATAGGAACTAATCACATTCTTTATAATTTCTGTTTATTACGTCGATATGCCTTTCTTCATACTCTACCTTAGTGTTCACAGACAATTGGAAAGTAAATCTCTTGAAATCTCCAAAGTGATAGAGCCATTCAAGAGCGTTGCTATTAGCAGGTTACCTACCAATAGCCTAATTTAGGTAACCTGCGAATAGCACTAATTCTAGTACCCAAATTGTTCCATCGTTTGTACTGAAGGTCGAAATAAGAATTATAAGCCATCTTTCTACAAGCAGCTTCGAACAATTGAATCAATTATGCCAACGGATTAGGATAACAGGCTTTGGTTATTTCTAGCGTGAGAAATGAGTAGAGTAGAGTAGTAACTGTTCTGCTACTCTACTCTACTCTACTCTACTCACTACTAGTCGAGTACTACTCGACTAGTGCGGTCTATCCAAGACCGATCCCGACCGAGGTTTCGGAGGCTCGGAAGCCCCGTCATAATATCTTCAGTCTATCGGAGCACTTTAATGAAAATATAGAGATAAGCTAAACAATCTAGTTTTTAAAAAGGTCGGATTTCTTACTACTTAAATCGTTTTATTTTAGTATTCTTGTATATTTACTGTAGAATGCTTCTATTTATAGACTACTCGAATACTATTCGAGTAGTCAAGAGTGACTACTCTACTCTACTACTCAAGAGTATTACTCGAGTAGTGTTGAGTACTAGAGTAGTTGGTGCTCACACTGGTTAGTTCACGTTGTCCTAGCTCCCTTGAAGCAAACAAGTTAATTATGCCAGATTGGGTTGCAGATTGAACAGTGACATGAACTCGTCCTGGGAAGGAACTAACTCGTTTATGAGACTCATTTCTATAGTCTTGCACGCAAATTGTAGACATAACATCACGTCAAGAAATTAGCGATATCAAGAATTTCACTCTAGAGATAGAATGAAGAGATTTTGTAACAATTATGTACAGAAACTTCTTGTCCATCAAGTTTTCATCCAACAACATCAAGCATCCACTGTCGTGCACCCATCCAGACATCCATCATAACACCACTTTCGCTTCCCCCGCTCTTATTACTTTTTAGAATAGGGAGACTTCTTATAGTGTCCACCTGCCGCTGATTCGAAATCTGTGTCTCGGAAAACCAACTTCCATGTAACCCGTACGGAACACGTTGAGGTAATTTAATTTTGCAAACAACTTCCCTCATCTCCTTCGCATCAATGATCCACAACTCGCTTTTAGAATACGGGGGCGCATCGCCATTTGAATCCAATTGACTCTCATCGAAAACGTAGGTCAAAATCCACCCATCGTCTTCAGATTTGCCATTTTCCCGGGGAACGAAGCGAGATTCCTGAGCATAGAAGCCTTCTGGGAGCTTAAAGATCTTGATTGGGTCATTTGGCTCGTCAGAGGCGATAATTTCTGGCACTGTTCGCATGTCCACACATCCTGTGATCGGTGTTGGTGGATTGTGTTGAGCTTTAGCTATGAGAGCTAGAGCATCGATTTTGACAAGCGAGTCTATCTTGACAGCCCGCCCAAGTGCTGCACCGAAGCTGCTTTCTGAAACTGAACATCCATAAATATATTGAGCTGCGCTCATTGATACGTCGGCACGAATAGATGGAAATTCGAAAGGGATAGAGGACAAGGAGAATTGGTGTGTGAGGAAGTTGGAGCCCGCAGATAAGGAAAATCGATAGTAATACAGTCTACACTGCTCTTCTTCTGGAGCATATATTGGTTTTGAATTTGGAAGAGGAACCGGAGCAGCAATATCTCCAGCACTGAAGACAAGTGAAGCACTGGTCAAGCGACAAGCGAGCATATTGACGGCCGTAACTTTCGTTTCGTAATCCCCCTTTTCTTCTTCGTCCCAGGTATTTGCAGTATGAAAAATACAACAAGGATTCGTCTCAAACCATCTGATCTCTTCAGGCCTCCATCTTGGGAAAACTCCAAATCTGGATACACCAGATGGGTTGTAAGAAACTATTGGCAAGTTTCGTGCTAGATTCCTTGGATCAAGTGATAATGGCAAATCGAGAATTACTGTGTGTGTAAGAGAGACTCCAAAATCGTGCATCATTTTCGGAGAGGATATGCCTGGAACTGAAGCATTAAGTAATCGAGGTTGCGAAATTGTCGAATTTTGCGTACTGGATATAATGGAATAATTTACAAATGGCGCTAAAAAGGTTGAGTGAAACAAAATCATTTCATTAGTATGTGGATCTACCCGGGGATCTAGAATTCAGTTAGCTCTCATCGAATAAAATAAAAAGACAAAATTTCTGGCAAAACTCGTGAGGGGAAGGCGCGGTAGCAGGCATGAAATAGTAAGGGTGATATAAAAGGACTGACGTGCGGTTGTCCACTCCTTCATAAAGCTCAGTAAGGAGTTTCCTCCAAATGGTTCTCCGGATATGTTTTCTGCAACCGGTTCCCCTTCTGCTTTACATCCATCATACCATCCAACAGTTTCCAAGCTTGGTAGACTGATTCGCATAGGCGGTCCGCTCTCGCAAGTGGCCAGAGCTCTGCCTGTAAAAGTAAGTCACGATTCCCAAGTTATATCTTGTGGGATTGTAAACTAACCATCATGATACAGTATTCCTGTATTTGCGACTGAGATTTTCCTAACTGCTTGATGGGAACCCGGAAAATTGGAAAGAATGACGAGGAATATTGTTCTGAAAATCCGCAGAATGATTTTGAAAAGAGAGGATGCTGGGTTAACCAGAGTCGCAATGCTGGGAAGCAATGGAGACCGTAAAGATTTAGTCGTTATTGTCGCAAGAAAAACATCTGTCAGAATAAATTGATTTACAAACTCCGGTTGGATTGTCCCATCATTATTTCTCTCCCTGAATGCAACACCGCTCAGCATTCCATCTCCATCAAACCAGTGAGCGTCACGTCCCAAATCCTCGTTGGAGACTGGATTTCCGCCATTCCGTAGGTATTGGCCACCTGAAAGTTCATCAGGGATTTCTCCGATATAGTCGCATGGTGTCAGCGGTTGTACAGAGTAAATTGGAGCAAAATTGCCATGAAGATATGGATGTGGCATGCTCTGTCGTGAAATTTTTCATGGTAGAAAAATGACAGAGTAACAGTGTCGCAAAAAGAGTCAAGTGATTGAAAACATGGAATTCTCCCCTCATGATGCAATTTCAGAACAGCTATGATGGATTAGCATTAGTAGCCATTGAGTTAGTTGCTAGCCAATCAGAGGTGAACCAGAAGCCACAACTTCTCACGGAGCTACAAACTATCGTGTAATAAGTTAGAACCGGTTTGATATTGGTGCCCTTGATATTGTGATACAAGTACGAGAGTAATGACGGCATTGAGAAAGGAGGTCGGGGCTAAGCGAAAGTAGATCAACTCCACTTTAAACCCTGTACATTTTTCACATCCCCCCCTTCATTTGTCTGGCTGCTTTTACCCCATTATATACACCATCTGAGGTACTAAAGGGGGTTCTGCAAAATTTCAGAATCCATCTCAAGAGGCTCAGATTTTTCTCTCCAAAAGACTAGATATTTGAAATTGTTGTACCGAGAACTGTAAAAGTTGACGAGGCTTGGAGAGGAAAGAAGGGTGATGCTTGAGTGAGCCTCGCACTTGTCATGGGCTGTACATGGCGAATTAGAAAGCTAGTCTTGATTCATTGGCCTATTCGCTCATTGGTTTGTGCAAACCACACACCACACCCATCAGCTGCCTCACTTGTCCAACCTAGACTTTTACACTCGTTGACAACACCTGAACTCTCGCAATGCCTGGAACCTGCTGAAGATATTTCTCGTTCCTTACTCCGCCTCGCAAAATGGGTTTCGAGTATGCATTCGTGTCAGTAAATTCCCCAACGAAAGTGATTCATTTGACTGATTACCTTAGTCATCTCTTCTACACAATTCCACCCGCTGTGGTCTTGACCGTTCTTTACAGGCCATTGTTCACGACAATTGATGCATACAAAATCGCCTTCCTGATCGCAATTGCTATCGTTTCAACTACTCCTTGGGATTGCTACCTGATCTCCCAAAATATTTGGACATACCCGCCAAGCGTGATCATTGGTCCACGTTTATTTTTGATACCCATCGAAGAGCTTTTTTTCTTCGGCATTCAGACGTATAATACATCATTGCTTTACTTGTTATTCAGCAAACCCGTCTTTCACCCAATCTATCTGCGTCGGAACTCTGGACATGATTCATTTAGATTCCTTGGGCAGAGTTTGCTCACTCTGAGCATAGTTTTAGGGGGTCTTATGGTCTGGGTCGGTAAATCAGGAACCTATCTGGGGCTGATTCTGGCTTGGGCAGGACCATTTGCGCTTCTCCTACTTTCTTTGTCGTCTCAGTTAATTTTCACGCTACCATACACCAGCACGCTCTTGCCAATCGCCATTCCGACTGTTTATTTGTGGATCGTCGACACCTTGGCACTGAAGAGGGGCACTTGGTCGATTCAATCTGGCACAAAACTTGGTATATATATCTGGGATGGCCTGGAAATCGAGGAAGCGGTGTTTTTCCTCGCCACCAATGTCTTAATTGTTTTCGGGCTTGTTGCATTTGATCATGCCCTGGCGATCTTGGAGACTTTTCCGCGGGCGTTTCCCAATGTCCCTGAGCTGCCTTCTCCTGTAAACTTTGTTGAAGCTCTGTTGATGGACTGTACACTGTACGATAGAGAACGATTAGAAGGTCTGCAGCAAGCTGTTGAAAGACTCCGGAACAAGAGCCGGAGTTTTTACTTGGTAAGGAGCACATCTATTTTCTTTTCAAGTCCCACAGCAGGTGATGAACTGTACTAATTTGCTCGTAGGCTAGCTCAACATTCTCTGGTCGTCTGAGGATAGACCTCATTCTGCTGTACTCATTTTGTAGAGTAGCTGATGACCTGGTCGATCACTCAGAAAGCTCAACTCATGCTCGTCAATGGATAGAAAAGCTCACTCACTATCTTAACCTGGCTTACAAAGAGGACCAGACCGACACAGAAAAACGAACTACCGCTTTATACATCAACCAAAATTTCCCCGAAGCTTCAAGATCTGCACTGCATCTTCTACCCACGCATGCTTTACCACCTGGTCCTCTTTTCGGTCTGCTTGAAGGATTTGTTACAGACCTCGAGTTTGACCAGGATTTCCCTATCGCGACCTCAAAAGATCTGGAAACATATGCAGCTCACGTTGCAGGAACAGTGGCTGAATTGGTTTTGAACTTGGTATTCTTCCATAGCCATTCAAAAGTGGAAGAAGCTCGGCGGGAAGAAATTATCCGTGCAGGATATCAAATGGGAATTGCTCTTCAGTATGTGAATATTGCAAGAGATATTGCAATTGATTCTGCCCTCGGGAGGGTCTACTTGCCCACGACTTGGTTGACGGAGGAAGGGTTGACTCCTCAACTCGCATTGAAAGACCCACATCATCCCAAATTCGAAAACATTCGCACTAGGCTTCTTAAGAGGGCCTTCACCATATACGAAGAGTCGCGAAGTTCCATACCGAACCGAGCATTAAGGGTATGTGTGGAAAGCTACATGGAGATTGGCAGAGTTTTGGGAGAGAAGGGATATATAGCAAAGGGCGGAAAGGCTACTGTTCCCCAAATGAGGCGGCTAAGGGTTGCGTGGAAGGCTTTGAATAAATTTAATTGAACATTGGAGGAGTTTTCAAGTCAAATTTCAACATTTCTTTTATCCATAGAGATAAATATTTAGTTACCTTGTTCTCATTGTTCCGACCCTCTTGAGCAATTTAGGGTTATTAATCCAGAGAGTTTAAATAATCGAAATTTATTGTTCTAAGTCATCTGGGTTAACATTCTAAATTGTCCTAAGTATTTTGGTTAATCGATTGAATTGGCTAAGAAAGATGGGACAACTAGAGAGAGGTATGCAAGCACGACCCTGAAGCAGGCGAGGAGTGCACTGCGTTTCTTGTTTCGAAGACAGCAATAACTTCTGTAAGAGGTGTTGGAACCATGAATTGAATATTGACGGACAATTGACTACCAGCGAGTTTATGGGGGTAGCTTCTTTAGGTACACAAAATCGCAAAATCGAGTACACACCAATTCGCTTAGAGCTTCGTTGACGTCATTGACTTTTCTAAGTCTGTACATGGACTGAAGCTAATTCAAAACACCATTGCATTGTTTCATTGCCAAACAAAAATGTGAACTCCTTCCCTCACTACAACCTAAATGCAAAATGCCCTCTAAAGAAGGCCAGAAAACAGCTATCGTTGTTGGTAATTGGCTTCTTACCCTTCATTTGCACCCCCCCCCCCCCCAAGTAGAAATAGGAGCTAATACCCCCAAAGGAGCTGGAGTAGGAGGCATTGCGGTAGCTGCACGACTGGCGAAGGCAGGATTCAGTATTACAGTACTTGAGAAAAACGGTTTTACTGGTGGGCGTTGCTCAATCATCAACCACAAGGGCCACCGATTTGATCAAGGGCCCTCTCTCCTCCTCCTCCCGAAACTCTTCGAAGAAACTTTCTCCGATCTCGATACCTCATTGTCCGCGGAGGGAGTTGAGCTGCTAAAATGCGAGCCAAATTACAACGTCTGGTTCGGGGACGGAGAAAGGATCCAATTGAGTAGTGACACGGCGGTTATGAAAAAGGAAATTGAGAAGGTAGAAGGCACGGACGGGTTCGAGAGATACTTGAGTTGGTTAGCAGAAGCACATCGGCATTACGAAATCAGCGCCGTAGAAGTACTTCACAAGAACTTTACGTCTGTATTCAACCTCTTGCGGCCATCCTTCTTGATGAATGTGTTTAAGTTACATCCCTTTGAAAGTATATACTCTCGGGCTTCCAAATATTTTTACTCAGATAGGCTGAGGAGAGTAAGTCTAGAGCACTATTTTGGTCCTTCTGCCCTGGGTCAAACAAGAAATTGACTAACAATCATTAAACCAGTTGTTTTCCTTTAGTACGATGTATATGGGAATGTCACCTTTTGATGCTCCTGGGACATACTCGCTCTTGCAGTACACTGAGCTTGCCGAAGGAATTTGGTATCCAATTGGCGGCTTTCATGCGGTGGTTGCTGCTCTTGAGAAAGTATGCCAACACCATAATGTTCAAATACGTCTATCAACTCCCGTAGCTTCTCTCCTCACCTCACCAGATGGCAATACAATCGAAGGGGTGGTTACAAGTTCGGGGGAGCAACTCACAGCTGACATTACCATAATCAACGCGGACCTCGTCTGGTCTTACAATAATCTATTCCCGGCCAAAACCACGCTCACTGCCACCAAGTCAAAAGCGACCTCCCTTACCAAACGAGCCGGATCTTGCAGCTCCATATCCTTCTACTGGTCACTGTCAAAGAAAGTACCCGAATTGCAAACACACAATATCTTTCTTGCGGACGAATATCGAGAGTCCTTTGATGCAATTTTCGATCGGCAAAGCATCCCGGATGAGCCAAGCTTCTATGTCAATGTACCCTCGCGTATAGACCCCACAGCTGCACCGGAAGGGAAAGACTCCATCGTTGTTCTGGTACCAGTTGGACATTTGTTAAATTCAAGCTCAAGTTCCACAAATGGGAAAGGACTTCCTGAACAACTTGACTGGACATATCTTGTCGAAAAAGTGCGTGCCTCTATTATTAAAACCATTGAAGCTCGCACATCATGCACTTCACTCGCTCCTCTCATCACAAACGAAATTGTGAACTCGCCGCTAGACTGGGAGAGCAAGTTCAATTTGGACAAGGGTTCGATTCTCGGTCTCTCTCATTCTTTCTTTAACGTGCTAGCATTCCGTCCAAAGACAAAGGCGAAGGAGAAGAATCTCTATTTTGTGGGAGCTTCTACCCACCCAGGAACGGGTATGATACTCCATCCAGCTACGGAATTAATTGCTAACGTGGCGAAGGAGTTCCAATTGTACTTGCCGGAGCCAAGATCACTTCGGAGCAAATACTGAACGACTTAGGAAGAGGCATTCCTTGGAAGAACGGAAATGGCGTCGTATCTCAAAAGAAGACGAAGACTCTTGATGTAATTCAAAGGAACTCTACTTTGTTAAGTGACTTGGCAATTTGGATCCTCGCATTTATCGTTTTGGCTCTTACTGTGGTATATGTCAATACAGGGTTGGTTGTGCGGTGGAATTGGGAAGAGAAAAGAAGGTGGGGGGGGTGCTAAGGTCTGAATCTGTGGTACTGACAGGAGGAGGATCAAACCCTTTGGTAAGAGGTTTGGCACTGCTCTCAGCGCCTTCTTATACCAATACTTCGACTATTCTCGGACAACTGTCCCTTGTTATTTAAGAAGGTTTAGGAGAATGAAGAATTTGGTTAACTGATTCTTCTAACCGTGTGGAATAATGATTTCAATTATCCTAGGCTTTTCGAACAATGCGTAGTAAAGCAGGTGTGCGGAGAGCAATGACGGAATCTCGAATACTCTAGAATAATAGTACAGATACAGACGGGGTTTATTTGGTGGCAAGAGCAAGCCCTCAATCGGCGTTATGCTCTTCAAATGGAAAAAATAAGAATGATAAAGCAGCAAGTAGCAAGCATATGTTCCAACCTAGGCCTAAAACTCAAATTGACTTTCCAACTTCGAACAGCCAAGTATTTTGAAACCAAAACATTGTCGTCTAGACGCCTAGCTGCAACTAAAAGCGTTCTAGCTTCGATGTCTGTGCTTGAACAACACATGAAATGTCGATCGGTGGTCTGAGTGCTGCTCGCCGGGGCCCATTATCTCTTGGCTACCCCGGACAAAATCGTAGATCTCTTCGCTTACGGCAAAAAAAGGGGAGCCCCGAGTTGATATAAAATCCCTGTACATAACTTCCACTCGTCACCGAAAAAAGTTTGCAGGTGGCTTTTATGTTCCTCCACTAAATCATATGCCGAACAATCTTTATCCTTCTAGTCAGAGCAAGACGATCTTCCGATTCATCCGAAGTTTCCATTATTCTAATGTCACTCGAAACCTCCGGCTGAAAGCTGATTTGTTATGGAATTCACGAGGAAACCTGATTCCCATTTGGCCGCATAGACCATGACGCAAAGACATTTTTTCTTTTCCCCTTGCTTCAAATTGTAGTGACGAGCGATCTAAAGTTTTCTCCACTCAAGCTTTCTTCCATGCTTTTTGAACTTCGGCTTGTGCCTTCCTGTTCTTATACTTGAGCCCCCCTCTTGCCTCTCTCTTTCTGAGGCCCCTTTCAAATCTCATTGTTCGAGACAGAGCTACATCCATTCAAATATACTCTTCCAACCGAGTTTCAACATCAACCAACCAAAATGGCCGACACTTTAGGCTTGGAAAAGCGAAGGAATGACGCTCTCCACGTAAACCAAAACGTTTTCTCCTACCCACGTTCATCTAATATCAACATCACCACGTGAGTAAAGATCATATATGTCTGTCTTCACACTCTAATTTTATGTCTAGACATGGCTCAAATGTATATTGGTCAGTCATGGCGTTGATGGGATTGGCCACCATCATCATTCTCGCATGGAGCTTTACCATTCCACGAAGAAACAGAATATTCCACTACATCACAGCATCAATAACCCTTGTTGCCTGTATCGCATACTTCACAATGGTACGAGAACTGTTATCTGGTATCGAGTAAGCACTAACCGAGAACCGCAGGCTTCAAATCTTGGATACGCAGCAATCGAAGTAGAGTTCAGACGCAGCAACCCCAAAGTCGCTGGAATCTACAGAGAGATATTTTATGTACGATACATTGACTGGTTCGTCACCACGCCAGTAAGTCTTTCCACCCTCCCATACGACAACAACAATAACAACAACAACAACACCTAACTCTCCGCAGCTTCTCCTTCTAGATCTCATGTTAACCGCCGGTCTCCCCTGGCCCATGATCTTGTACACAATGCTCCTCGACGAAATTATGATCATCACTGGTCTCGTCGGAGCACTCGTGGCGTCAAGATACAAATGGGGATACTTCGTCTTCGCCTGTATCGCCCTATTCCTTATTGCATGGAACGTCATGTGGATTGGCCGGAAGCACGCTCGTGCCCTTGGACCAGTCGTTGGAAAGACGTACATGAACTGTGGTGTGCTTACCATGTTCTTGTGGTTCTTGTACCCAATTGCTTGGGGGCTCTCAGAGGGTAAATAATGCGGATACACTCTGTTTTGGGGATAAGTAAACTGACGGCAACTTCAGGTGGTAATATCATCGCACCAGACTCGGAGGCTGCATTCTACGCCGTACTAGACGTGCTGGCGAAGGTGGGCTTTGGGTAAGTCCTTTTTGGTCCCTGATCAAGAACTATTTCTAATCTTTCATGCAGATTCATGCTTCTCCTCGGCCACAGAAACATCGACCCGGCGACCTTGGGTATTCACATCCGCGATTATGACGATGAAATGCCAGTACATAGTAAAGAACATGGTTTTGGCGGTCCAGTTGCTGCACGAAACACAACTAGAGCTGCTGATACTGGGGTTGCAACTGGTTCCTCAGTCTAGACTAGCAAAGGATATTCCAAGTTAATGGGTTCTGGGAGATAAACATTAAGAAAGTTTCAAGCATTCGAGAAGATTGATAGAAGATTGATAGAGCATGTATGAAACTTTTAATTTTTTTGCTACTTGCTATGAACCTCTGATCCTTGAGCAACATCTCAGTCTTTGTTAACTCCACCATCAAATGTACAGTCGAAAAAAGAAGAGCTGCAAGTTACTGCATTTAAATGCAAGTAACAGATTAAGCACTACTTGTGTTCAGATTTGATGCAAGTCAAGGCTGTGATCGTGACCCGAAAAGAAAAGACGAAAGATCTGTACAAAAATAAAAAGGATTTACCAGGTGGAAGCTTCACCAGCATCAGCCGAGTCACCTTGGGCACCCCAGCCGCCAGCTTCACCACCAGCATCTTCATTTCCCCATCCACCACCGCCAGCATCGGCATCCTCTCCATTCTCCTCCTCCTCGACCTCGAACTGCAATTTGGCAACATCACCATCCCAGTTCTCAGGCATGTGCTCTTGCAAGAAGTCAGGAACCTCCTGCTTAGTCTCAAGAAGGGTCTTGACCAGAACAGGGGCAATATCGGCATCACGCTCATTGTAGAACGACGTAGCAAGGCCACGATTGCCAATACGACCAGTTCGACCTGTTTCAGTTAGCAATTACCCGGCTCATATGGGAGAATGAAGCTCGATTGTCCAACTTCCGCTGGGACAATGAGATAAGAAAAAGGGGGCCGGCTTACCGATGCGGTGCATATACTCTTCAATTCCTCCGAACTGCATCGATGGCATATCCAAGTTGATTACATGGGAAACGGACGTGATATCCAAGCCTCTGGCAGAAACACCAGTGGCAATCAAGATAGGACATTTTCCGGTTCTGAAAGCACGAAGACTGTCCTCACGCTCACGTTGAGTACGATCCGAGTGCATGCTGGTACATGGCATGCTGCAGTTGAATAGATAGTCACTGTCAATATTAGCATTGCATAAAACCACCCGGTCAGAAAACTTACTCTGTTTCGTCACAGGCGCGCTTGCTGTTGACGAAGATGATGGTTCGCGTGGGAGGCATCGACATCAAAAGGTCAAACAAAGCCTGTCGCTTCTGAGAAGGCTCGACGAAGATCACCTTTTGCTCAATGTTGGAGTGGGTACTGCCAGCACGACCGACACGGATAATGCAGTGGTCAGCCGAAAGGTGTTCCTCAGCCAACTTCAAGATTTGCTTGGGGAAGGTTGCCGAGAACAAGAGGTACTTGATATTACCGGTCTCCTGGTCTGCATGAAATGTTAGCCAAGGTCATCATTGTATCAGAGAATATTGGAAAATGGGATTTAATTGTTCCAAAATGCATGGAAGAATGAGTTGAATTGTCTCAACAAGGTTCGAAGAATGAATCCCATTGCTCCAAAGAGGAAGTGGAAAGGGAAGTGGTTGTCAATGACAGTGGGAAATGAGAGATATTACTTACTGCCGCCAGTCATGATCTTCTGCATCTCTGTGTCCCAATCAGAGTGCAGCATCTCATCAGCCTCATCAATGACCATGTATCTCAAACGGTGAAGAGACAGAACGGTTGGGCGATCAATGAAGTCGCAGAGACGACCTGGGGTGGCGATAAGGACATCACATCCCTTGGAAACTTGTTGCAACTATCCAACGCGAATTAGAGAGTGTTGATGAGAGGTGGAAGCAAACTTACTTGTTCAACGACTGGACCACCTCCGTAAATGACACATGGGCGAAGCATGGTGCGGTAACAGAATCGGCGAGCCTCGTCGAAGATTTGGGTGGCCAACTCACGGCTTGGAGCAACAATGAGAACCAACGGCTCAGCGCGAACTGAGGGAGAGACACCAGGTTGAAGAAGGGCAGGGTTTGGACGAGGTGCCGCGAGCTTCTTTGCCTTGCCCATCAACTTGGACAAGATTGGAATCAAGAAGGCTGCAGTCTTGCCAGATCCTGGGTGTTCAAGTCAGTAAAAGGGCCGCGGGGTGTTGTGAACAACAAGAGACATACCGGTTTGAGCACAAGCAACAAGATCGTAGCCTTTGAAAACGGCCGGGAAGGTGTATGCCTGGATGGGAGTAGGTACTTCGTAGCCTGCAAGCTTGACGTTCTCAAGCATGACGGGGTGGAGGCCGGCGTCAGCAAAGGAGAGGCAGGGCTGAATTCGAGTGACAGACTCCTGGATGACATCAATCTCAGCGATGCTAGCAATGGGTCAGTCAATGAACGATGAGATGTAGTGGATGACTTACTTTTTGAAATCGATTCCGGACTTGACATGGAGATTACTACCAAACAATTGTTTCTCGAGAGCCTCCATGGGAGGGCCAACGTCTCCAAACTCTCCATGAGGAAACTCATACACAGCGGCGTTGCTTGCCCACTCACCAGGTCGTAGGCCACCAACGGCACCAAATTCCTCTTCGGCAGCGGGAGTGGTAGTCTCCTCACCGGTCTCCTCGCCGGCAACAAGGCCATCGGCGATCTCCTTGTTTGTCTTGTTGTATTGGGCGTAGTCATAACCTTGCTTTTGGACCCAGCCGTGCTCTTGTGGAGTCTTGGTTGGTTGTTCGGGGTTGTCACCGGAGGTTTGTACCTCGGTGGCCTCTGGGAGGGCTTCAGTCATGTCGGTGGTTCCCCAAGCAGACATGGTGGGATAGTATGTAAGTCTGTAGGTGGAAGACGAGAGTCAGCATATGCAAGATGGTGAAGTGTGGTTGAAGGTGAAGGGGGGTAAGGATTGAAGACGGTGAGGGTGAAGCACCTCGATTGTCACCTCGATTGTCCAACTTCAGTTGGGACAATTGAGATTGATTACCCAATACGTTTGGAATAACGAAGATCGATTATCCAAATTGAACTGGCACAATGGGATTGATTGTCCGAAGCATTTAGAACAATGAAGTTGGGGATGGGAGGTGATGTGATGGGTTGATGGGAGATGGTTGATGAAGCCTCAAGGTCGCGATGCTTCACACGTCGCGACCGCGACCCCAGCAACGCGGTGGTGATGGGGAGGGGAGGAGACTTACATCTTGAGGATATCGAGATGATATCCTGGGTGTGGGGGGAGGTCGGAGGAGGTGTAGACTTGTGCCTAAACCTGAGAGGTTGTAGGATAGGGAGGGTGGTTGAGGTGATCAGGAAAGAAGGATGTTTGTGTAAGAAGGAAAGTTGGAGTTGAGGAGGGTACTTATAATTCGAGGTTCGAGGTGACGGTCGTTCCTGCCTCTCGCGACCAATCTGGGCTCGGCACCCACCCGACAGCACCCTCCTCCTTCAAGCGGCGAGACGTACCTGCCTCATAACACTGGTTGCGCCAATTTCGTAGAGTAATTCAAAGTATTAACCCAAATGGTTTGGGACAATGGTGATCATTGTTCGACAAGACCTAGGGTAATATTCTAAATTGTCCCAAGTCTTTAGGTTAAGTTTCTCAAAATATGCCAAAGGGGTTGAACAAATGAGAGAGATAAGCAGGTACAGACGAAGCAGTTACAGCTGCTTTACAAGGCTTTTTTTTTGAAAAGTAGAAGCAGCGTTGGTGTTGACCAAAGTGAATGAACGGCAATCCATCTCTTGCATTCCAAGGGCAGTAATGATTCAGCACCAAGGTATCTTGTAGATGATAGTTAAGTAAACATGTTTATATCTTGAGCGTCACCATGATCAGAACTAGCTGCTTCTCTCCATCTTCAATGGAGAATTGCGTGAATTTCTGCGGTCGAGGCATTTTCATTGCCGCTTTTATCGCATATCTTCTCAACAACACCAGGGAGAGAATATCGAGTCTCCTTCACCAGGCCCCTTCAGCTTTAAGGACCTAATGACGGTGGCTTGGAGCGAGAAGTCAGAAGCAGGGCTTGAAGCGCTCGATAGCGGTATGTGTTGCAGCTGCCGACCCTCCAAGCAGAGCCATCTTGCCAACGAAGGCACCTAGACCAGACAGGAACTCGAGAATCACCTCCTCAGCAAGAGATGCTTTTGGACTGGCATAGTCTTTTGAATACGACATGAGGCTAGCTGCCAGCAACTCTTGTCGACAAAAGATATACAACGAAGCTTTACGGTAGCAGTAGCAGCTCGACATCTCCACCTACAACTCATCGCGTTCGTATTATCGACCCACAGAACAAACTTGGCATTCGTTAGACAAGGATACGACGAACTTGCATCTGCTCGCTTGTCTGCGCCGCACATAGACGCAAGCTGCTAAGAGATTCTTGTCGATAACGGGATTGCAGATTGAGGTAAGGGTACGTACTTGAGAACGGCAGACGAGCAACTGACCTCCGGAAATCCACCTCCCCCCCAAGACACAGCCGACCCCATGGACGACCGCAAGAATTAAAGGCCCATGTTGCTGGATTGACAGAAGTTGAAAAGGAAGTCATGGAAGCAGAGAAGGCTCCAATCAAAGGAGTATATATAAATTTGAAGGACCGGAGAGTATCCAGACCAAGGCACAGGAAGATAAGTCAACCCAAACATCTCTTCGAAAGCTTTGCATATTCCAAAAACTAACGGGTATCTCTAGGTTGATAATTGCCTTCCAAACTTCCACTAAAACGAAGAACGAGTATCCCACCTGGTCATCCGAGACGATAACAAGATAGGACACAGGGTTGAACAATGGTCTTTTACAAATGCCTGGAAATACAACCCCGCAAGGAAGGAAATAGCTATGCCCTTGAGTAGGAACTTTATATAATTACAATGGATATTCAGTCACCCAACATGCACTCCGCCGTTCTCTACCTCGGAACCCCTTTCTCGCCGAGCTTTATCGTTAATTGAAATCCGACGAGTTCCAAAGGGGTTCCACGGCGTATATCATTATCTACACAAAGTTTCTTGGCTGGACGGAGTATCCCCTGTATGTTTCTGGGTAGCCACAGCATCCATTTAACATCGGCAATGCTATGTCCAGCAAGAAAGCTTGCGTAGAAAGTGAATGCTTCCACAGTTCGAAGAGAATGGCAGGCTACTGAACCTGGGCCTGTTTGTTTGGAAGAAGATTATAGTAAAATCATTCCCAGATCATCTTCCTCTTTATAAACAAAGGATATAGAGTTGGTACGCCTCCCGAGAAGCTCCAACCACCAATGAGCGTTGGAATTCATGTCGGGCACGAAAGCTGGCCAAATAGGATACCACTTCTAAATTGTGTGAAGCAAAGTCGGAGAATAAGAATACATTCTTTCGTCTTTCCTAACTTGTCCATACAATTGTAGACGCGGAGTAGCCCCTTGAGCTCAAGTGTACGACCCGACACGAATTCCGACGCCATCTGCCCTACCCCTCGTAACGGGGTAGAGATGGACAAGACGTAGATATGGACTATAAGTTAGAATACGAAGATAAAGACTCTTTTACCCTCACCAGCAGAACGCGTCCTGTTCTCCTGTTCTCACTCTCTTGTTTCCTCTTCGCTCCATTATTACCTTGATGGGGAGTGACACAAGTGAAGTTCGTCAAACCATATATCCCTCGAAGCTTGAGCAGCAGTATATAAGTAGTCAAGTAGGGGCTATCGTTTCCTTTCTTGTGGTGCTTGTGGTTTTGAAACTCCTGTCAGAGTTGTTGATTTGAGAGAGTAAGAGTCACGTCGTTGAGGTTGGCTAAAATAACCTTACAAGCAGCGGAACCTTTTAGTGAGTTTCTCCGATTGGCCCTTGCTGTCTGGCAAGCTGAAGCCGGCGTTTATCCAGAATTGGCTGGACACTTTCACATACAACTTCAAAGTCCCAAAATCAATCAACGAGGAAGAACATCATGAGGTTCGAATCTCTAGGTAAAATCTGGTTCAGGGTTGATTTGTTCTGTTCAAATGCTAATCAAGTAAACATTAGCGTGAAAAATATAACGCCAAAACACTTCATCCCACCTCGGAAAAGCATGTAGTTAGTTGGAGATAGAGTCCATCAACTTGTAAATCTTGTCTTGGCAGAAGATATTAGGGATGGCAGAGCGTGGCATACGGTAGGCAGCATGGATATTGTGGTACATAGGCAGGGAGAACACTGGTGGTGGCAGCTTGAGCCTGGAAACAGCGGCTTTTGAAAATACCCTTAAGGGCTCATCACTCTCAGAAGTGGATCGAACAAGCCTGGCAATCTGGCAGGCTTGCGATGGACGATTGAAGGGGCACTTAGTGGCATTCATTGTTGTTAATTTCCGGGTATAATCTGCATCGAACAATTGCTTTGATTGTTCCTCGTAAGTTATACTAGCAATTTTGAACAGCGAGAGCCATTAAATTCCTCTTTTATTTTCCCTCGTCTTATCTTAGGATAAATAAACACCCTCAACCGGGTCCAAAGCGATATGGAGTACCTGTGTGAAGTGGATGGAGGGTTGTGTTACAAAAATCACGGAGGAAGCTCTGCTCCTTGGAATTTACAATGCCCCTTATTGCATATCACCAATAGATTTGAAGTACAATCTATTGTTCTCCGGGCCTTCGAATGTTTTATTTAGATGTTGGGTGCAGTTGGCTCGCAAGTGCGGCATTACCGCATCGGGAAGCGGGTCGAACAAAGAACTGCTTGGGAAGTTCATGCTACCATCCATTTTTTGGATGAGGAGAACCCCTTAGGGAATTGTTTATCTTTAGAAATTCAATCAATACCTCCCCTTCGTCGTGTTACCATCGTCGCAATCGCTCTCATCAATTCAACCCACAAAATCAAATGTGCAAAACATCATACTCCAGCCGCCACATATGCGGCCATTACGGAACCGCGAAATCAGAAATCCAAAGCTGTGGCGACCCATCATGTACGAACCCCGAAATTAAATGGCGGGAGAGAATCAGTGAGGAACCTTGCCCGAGATGTAAAAAGGAGTTGAGTAAATATGGAAGGCCTCCTAGTGTGTGGGAAGTGGTGTCGAAATGGGCTGTGCAGCATTGGGTTAGGATATTGGTGGTTATCTTTGCTTGGGTGGTTTGGAAGGAGTTATGGAAAGGGCAGGAGATTGAATGAGTGATTGGTTGGATGTTTGAAGCTGGCTTGGATGTTTTATTGTGTTGATATCTCTTGATTTGACTTTTGAAGGCATGGCATTACTGTTGCATCACTTGCGGGACCCTGGAAAAGCTCGGGTCTAATCATTCCGTTGATAAAGTCTCCCTTTTCTTTAGTACGAAATGATAAGTTCATTTAGTAAGCATGGAGTTCCTTATGGGTTCTGCTTTCCTATTTCATGGACCACGATGTTCCAAAGTCTTTGACTGACGGTGATTGTGGAAACTCTAGACTTCATTTGACCTCTATCACTTTGTCTGGCGATTCCGGGACAATCAATCCGCGAAAGGGTTAGGACAACTGGGAAATCGACCTTCTGATTCTTCTAGCCTTTATGAGAGAATATCCACACACCATTGGATAAATTCGCCGCGAAAAGAATAAAGTCTATTTTACTCATAAAAGAATATCTAGATGTTTTTCGGGCACTTTCTGCTGCTACACACAAGAAGCAAGGGGCGCGATGGAACAAAGAGAAAATCGCAAGGCTCTATTGTGGATGAAGATATGCAATGGAACGAACGAAAGCGGCAATTCCATAAACAAAGACATTCAAGCTTGCAATTTCACATTCATACTTCCAAGTTCTGAGCGGCTTTTGATTTCACCGCCTCAAGTGCCATCCCCATACGAGCACTACAAAGTGAAAAGTGGTCTAGTCACTTCTGTTTACATTATCATTATTGTAATCACTGTTCATAGCAACAAGAAGCATGTCTTCTCCAACACCCACCCCACCAACCTCACCCACGTCCCTACTTAGACTACCAAACGACAGGGCAACTCTCCACTCATCAACCTCCTCCAAAACACCCGAAAACCGAACACAAAAGCCCCTCCAAAAACGCATATCCCAACTAAAACTCAATCACCCACCACCCGGTGCTTTCATTGAGAGTCCACACGTCTCGCCAACCGAAGCCCGCGCGCGTCGTTTCGCCCTCCTCCCAGGCGTAGTGGAATTTACCGCTAACCTCTACAACGCGAGCGGCGCAAAGATCTTCAAAAACGCGCTCGATAGAGAGAAATTCATGAAGGGGTTAAGGGCGTGGAAAAAGAAGGAGTTGAAGAAAAGACACTTTCCTTGGAAGCTGTATTTGTTTTGGGCCCTTGTGGTGTATTGTTTTTCTTTTTCGGGGATTGAGGAGTATTATAGGAATCCTGGGGATAGATTTAGTACGGGATGGGGGTTTGGGTTTGAGGGCGAGTTCGGGAGGATTTATTAATTGTTGATTGAGAGACGGGGTGGGGGATTGCGGAGGAGGTAAAAGGGGGTTGTAGTGAGGCTTTGGTATCCACTCAAAGTCATCGAAGGAATTGGATTTATTTTTGATAATAAACAAAAAGAAGTGGATTGTATTTTCCCTGTAACACCACCTGCGCCTATCTAGATGCTCCCATCTACCCGCCTGTACAATTCTATGTATACTATTAATACAATATAATTATCTCATCTCGAGATATCGTCTACCCATCAAAGACGCTATGCTGCAACTCCAACCCAAACTGGTCCTTGGCAATGAATCTCATCTGTTTCTCCATATCATCTTCCATCCCCTGCCCAAAACCAAGTAACTGTCTTATCTTACTCGTATAAAACACGATATCGCTCGTGAGAAGCACGAATTTGAAAAGCGCATGCTTCCACCCGTTGACAAATCGCTCGCTAAAAGAAAGATCTTTGCTGTCGACCAAACTCCTACTCGCCCAACTACCTGTCATTTTGATCCGATTCACCGGTGAGCCCAGAAACTGGTTGTTGCCTTGAACAATCCGCATATTCCGTCCGATGAAAAGTAACTCTCTGGGAAACTTATCTTCTTCGGAAAGGACTTCTCGGATGCCCTGTCTCATGCGTTCTTGAACCTCGAAGTGACGCTCTGCTGCTGTTTTTCCTTTGAGCTCTGCCGTGATTCGGCCTTTAGTACTCCCATCGCCTCCTTCGTAAGGACGCATCAGGGTGGCACTAGCGAATAGATCAGGTGCTTTGATACCCCAAGAATTCGTGACTTCGGCGACTGTCTTGTTGTCTAGCGTCAAAAGAGATTTCCAAAGTAAAGAATACTGGTGTCGAAACGAAGGTTGTAGCTCCACATATAAACCGTGATCAATTAATACCAGCTCTGGTGATCCGTTTGGCTTCCTTCGGATAAAAATGTTTCCTGGGTGAGGATCGCAATGGACGAGTCCAAAGAGAAACATCTGAGCTGAGAATAAATCGACCATGGTACTCATGACTTCCTTCAGAGAGAGGCCAAGGCCACCTTTGCCATTGCGGCCCTTCCATTCGTTACGCTCTGGCTTGAGGAGTCCGGTGCCATTGTTGAATGGGATATTTGATGAGGTGAGTGGAGTGCCAGTTCCAGGAGATCCTTTTCCGTAGCCCCCTCTCCAGGGACCTCTAATGGCTTCTTTATCCCACAGTCGAACTCCTTCGATCCATTCTGCGGTCATGATTCTTTTGGAGCTAAGTTCTCGGTAAACTTTTGGTATATACACTCGCCCACGGAGACGTGGTTCCTGCTCAATGAGTGCCCGCATTTTCTCGGAGTTGTTGGCTTCGTTTACCTAGTTTCCTGGAGATTAGTTACTACTCTTTGCTGTGCTCTTGATAGCCTGGAATAATTTACTTACAAAATCCGTCTCAAGCATCAATCTTTCAGTGATGTAGGGAACGAGGTTGTAAAGAGGGAGGTCAAACCAGGTAGTATATGCCTTCATCATGACTCTAGAGGCGTATTGTTAGCCGTGGTCTCGTATTTGGAGACGTTGAATACTTGCCGAAAAGCCCACAGGTCCCAACTCACCTGTTTTACGATCTCCCTTTTTTGAACTTTTATCGCCACTTCTCTCCCATCTGCCAAACGTGCCCAGTGTACTTGTGCAACCGACGCTGACGCTCTTGCTTTCTTTTCCATTACACCATAACCAGGTACTTGTGTAAAAGATACTCCAAAGACCTCCTCTGGACTCTTTCCGAATTCTTCCCGGATAACCTTCTCCACGTCCGCCCAGTCATTCTGGGGAGCATCATCGAACATGCGGGAAAACATCTTAGCAAATTCTTCTGGCAATATGGCACTCTGCATAGCTATATCAAAAGATTAGTATGGCATTCTATGCAAATGGAAACAGGGGGCAAAAGTACCTATGGCTTGACCAATTTTCAGATAAAGACCGCCATTGGCATGCAACAAGTTGAACATTCGCTCAGCACTAAATTCAATTAGCTTCAACAAGCATAAAATATCCAATAGTTCCTATATTACCTGCGCCGGTGTAGATCCTCGATTGTGCCAACCCATGGATCAGGTCTGAAATTCAACTTGTAATCCATAGCAACAAAAATCCCCAGACCAAATGTCCGCAGACTTCTAGTAATTGAGGAGGCATAAAACCGGGTATCAACTAGATAGAACCCTCCCAACACGCCCGCAGTCCACAGAAACCTCCTTCCCCATTTTATTGTCCGTTTGTATTGCTTCGGGGGAGTTGCTCTACCTAGAGAGGCTGGGCTAGGAGGTGCGAATGGGGAGAATTGCTGTGTCTGTATTGAACGTGTTGAACGTGTTGAACGTGTTGAACGTGGGAGGCGGAGTGAATTTGGATGGAGGCGCGATGAGAGTCTGGGGAGGGGTTGGGCGCATAAATGAAGCTTGGATCTACTAAATTTGGAGGCGCATTGCCCTGCTATACGCAGTGACATGGCTTTGTGAGACTACAAATTGTTGTAGAGTGGTTGAGTAGCCAAAGAGACATTGAATGGCAAAATAAATACCTGCAGGGAGTTGATGACGATAAGATGGCCTCGATCGGCTTAACCTTTATCTCCGCCGGAACTAAGAGAAGGCTCCTTCTTCCGACTCTGTATTCACAGATATTATTCTAAACAGCTAGCAAAATTAAATCAATTGTGTTAATACGTTAAGACAATTAGAAACATTTTTCCGAGATGAATAGAAGGAATCAACCGGTTTCTCGAAACTGTCGCTACCAGATCTGGTAGATAGACTTTCCCGATCATCGCTCTCCGCACCCCGCCATAGACAAGTAAGTATACATTCAGTTATCGGAATAAAGTATATAATAACTCTATCAGCACTAATACAAACTTAAATATAGGTTATAAGAATCCGTGATAACTTTAAAATTCCCTATGACTCTAAATCAGAGTTATTGCCGCGGTATTTTGACATAAGAGACTGCGCTGATCATCGTAATTATTTCTCAAGAAAGGCAAGCATTCGAGTTTCTGATTCTCCCAACTCTAATTGAATTTAAAGAGTGGTTTGCACGATCTTTAGTAGAGGGGATGTAGTGTGGTTCCGAGTTTCTTACTCGATTAGATGCTTTTTTGAAAGAGAAGAAATGAAGCTATGAGGTCATTCTAAAACTAACCATCTGGTTTTGACAAGGCCCTCTTCATGAATCGGAGTCACTCAAAACACTCTCTATTATTCTCAGATTGGGCGGGCTCTGGGGTGACCTTTGAAGAGACAACATCTCAATCCGCCCGAGCACCAAAAGAACTTGGTACTACCTGGAAATGGTACAATGAACTCCATGAGACGGGTTTGGAGATTTATCCTACAAAACTTCAGTCGTTCTAAATTTGAGTCAGGCTAGGTTCAGGAACAAAAGTTTGTTGGGTTTTGAAGTTCTGGTGCGAGATGAAACAAGCGTCGTCAAGGCTTAAAATAGAACATCGGAGAGGATGACGAGTTACAATCACAATGAGAGTGAGGATACAAGTAGTATTTGAAGATCGAAGCTCCATTCCCAGAAAGCTGCGCAGAGTGGGAATGTGTGGAAGCGAGTTTGATATGCACCTTACGGAGTATTCATCAATAGATGCACGATATGAAGAAAGAGGGTGGAAGGTACGGCCCAGAATGTTTGATAGCTATAAGATCGCCAGCCCACCAGGTATAGACCAGGGCTGTTTGACGAATTAAAGCATTGGAATCGCTCGTCAAAGGCCTTGCGACACTGAAGTGGGACTTATTATATGATCGCAGATTCTGGGCCGTACCTTAGGTTCCACATCTTTACGTCGTATCGCATCTGCTTTCCAAACAATCCTCTTCCGACCGTCTTCCGAGCTGCTGCAAGGAAAGTGATTGGAGGGCTTATCCTTAGTACCAAAAACCATACGTCCAACTTTTGGGCTTTCAAGGATGTTGTCATTGCTCTCAACTTGCGAGCCGTCGTTGTTCGTGACAGAAATGAAAGGTAAAAGGACAGACAGCATACTATACTGGAAATGTAACAATTGAATTTTGAAAAACACAGTGCTTGTAGCACATGAACCAATGATGGAAAGGAAGGGGGATCGGTTCGCCGCAAAGACGGTATCAAGAGCCGCTTGCACGCTATTCGCGCTGAGAGAGCTACAGCAGGGCACAACATGGTGAATTATCTTCAAACAGAAGGCTACCTACCGTACGGAACAGTACGAGAAGGATAGGATACAACAGGTATCATATAGCATATCATCATCGGGATTGAATTGAATTGTGGCTTGGCTTGAGAGCCTTCGCGTCGACGGGGAGTCCTCCACTCGCATTGCAGTAATCTAACGCTAGTTTTGGCTCCTGGAACCGCATCGCACCCCAGCCCAGCCCAGGACAAGCCCCCAGCCCAGGGCCAACTTCACTCTCCTCTTCCAGGTTCTCTTCCCCAAGTCCCGTCTTCCATCTTACAGCGACCCGACTTCAATGAACAACACAGCGATCCGACTCAATGAAAACAACCCCAATGCGCTAACTCGACCGCTTCAATTATCGTCTGGAGGTCGTAGGCCTCTCTACCCTCTTCGATCCCCCTCCGTACGGCCAGTCCATTGAAATACGCCAATATGCTCCGACCAGCGACCCCCCTTACGATTTTGCTCCTGATTTCATTTCTGCTACTGCTGGTATCGGTTCTTTCTACGCCAATTATAAAGCAAATTCCGCTGGCATCATTCGGAGGTGTCGATTTTGGGGTATTTGGCCTATGTAAAGGGACCGACTGTAGCAACATTGAGATTGGATATAGCACTGGTACGGGCAGAGGAAGAGGATGGGACCACGCCCGGAAATTCATGCTAACTGTACGATAGATGGACTGTTTACGGATTCCCAGACGGCCACCTTCGACCTACCGAGTAGTACGAGAACGACTTTATCGGCCATTCTCATCGTCCATCCCATCGCCGCTCTGTTCACCCTGGTGATGCTCGTTCTCGCCGGCTCAGCACACTTCCACGCACCTTCGCACTCCCCTCGCTACCTACTCGGCATCTTTATACTAAGCATCCTCACTCTGATTCTCGCCCTTCTCTCCTTCTTGATCGATGTCCTCCTATTTGTGCCACATATGGCCTGGGGGTCGTATGTGGTGCTAGCAGCGACGATCCTCATTGCATGCAGTGGAATTGTGTCATGCGCAATGCGACGGACCTTGGTCAGTCGTAAAGCTCGAAAGCGCCGTATCGCGGAGAATGCAGAAATGAATGGAGCCAACTTTTACAATCGTGAAGGACGACCCAATCCAACATTGCCAGCGACGACAGAGGCGGCAATGGTGAACGGTGCGCCAGGGACGGATAAACTCCCAGCATTTGCGACATTTGAAATGTCAAAGCAGGATACGAATCGAACGAGCGATGAGCGAATACCACTAACTACAAGATCACCAACAATTGAACCTTCTCCAACAAACGCGCCGGGTAGTAGTGGATATGGAGCACCGCCCTCAAGAGGAAATGGAAGCCCGCCTAGACCACCAAGGGAGAGGGACCAATACGGAAATCCAATGCCAAATATGCCGCCAGGAGCCTACGGAGCTCCAGGGAGAGATCCTTCTTTAGACCGTCAAGCCTCGGACCCATCTATGCGAGGTCGAGGAATGCCTCCAGCGGGATATAGAGGCAGAGGGGGTTATCCACCAAATGGAAGAGGGGGTTATGGTCAACCAAGGGGAGGTTACGGTCCTCAACGGGGAGGCGGGTATGGACAACCTAGAGGAGGCTATGCAGGGCCACCAAGAGGACGAGGAGGCGGGCCTCCACCTGGATATGGAGCACCGCAAAATGGACGGGGTTACGACAACAGAGGACAATCCCCAGGAGGATATCGAGGACCGTCTCCTGCTCGGGCGCCTGGCTATGGCCAAAATTCATACGCCGTACCTCCAATGCCACCTCCAGCGGGTACGTATGCAGCCTACAATCCGGATGATAGTCGATCTAGTCTTCCACGTGCAGAATCGCCACCACCTTTACCAATTCCTGATCAAGGCCCAGTGGGACAAGCTGTAGAAATGGATGCCACAACAGGCAGCCCTTCTCACGCTCCAAGAGAGTTTGCTCAATTTCCGAATATAAGGGATAGTGATGGTGATGTTGCAGGAATGGTAGGACTTCAGCAACAAAGGGTACAGAGGCAGACAATGGCAAGCGAAACGAGTAGATACAGCACAGACGAGTAAGTAATTTTCATGAACGGTATAGAACCAGAAACTAACTATATTAGATATGTCCCACCTAGACAAGTTTGGGGAGCAGGTGCTGCTGGAAGATCTTCGCCGCTCAATTCAGCGTCAAGACCCAACGAGCCCCCACGTCAAAACACGCCTTCCCGAAGACGTGAGAGTTCTGACAACTATTATGAAGATGTCTCTCCTGAGTTTGCCGAACCACCACCAGCACCACTTGTTCCAGGCATGGTACAGGGCTATCCAAACAACAACTCTAGTAGTAACTTACGAGTTCAACCGCCACCTCCAGGTGGTGCTATGGATGGTAACTATTCGTATGAAGATGTGGCATCAGGGTCTCGGAGCCCAGCAGAATCTGAACGATCAAATTTCACCTCAGTTTCTCAAAGAGGTGTAAACCCCAGGTGGAATCCTGGACCTACTTATGGAGCCCCAATGCCAAACAGACGGCCACCGCCCCAGCAGCAAAGAGAGGACCTTCTTTTGAATTCAAACCCAGACTTCATGCTACCGGGCTCACGAGGAGGAGGAGCGAGAGGTGGTGGTAGAGGTGGCGGTGGGCGAGGGGGGCCAGGTCGACCTCCAGGTCAAATACCAGGAATGGTTCCCAACAGTGCTTACCCAGGCGGGAATTAATAACTTGCATCCCCCCGCCATACCGCAGAATTTTCCAACATTCAATCAACAACTCCTTTTATGACACATACGCGAATTGCAAAGGCATCCGATGTACATATTCAATGGGACGCGAGCCCATTTTCGTGATATCCTTTCTTCCTTTTGTCGACATAGACTTGCGCCGATTTGGCGGGCTTTGCAACCAGGCGTTTTGCGGCTTACCTTCTTCCGACTTCCAATATCGGAATACCAAAGCCTCTGTAACATACATGCTCCGAACATTGGAAGCAATTTTTTTGCGTTGTTTGAAATAACCATGATCTGTACATATGTTGGGAAATGGACAAAACGTGCGAGGCGCGTTATCTTTGACAAGTTCCAGATGGGTGGCTCCGTGATGAGCCGTGGACATATTCAGCAACGAGGTTCTGCTCTTTTTTTTTCGTGCTTTCCGAGTTTTTGCGCAGCGGGTCTTGCTTGCCTCCCAACATTGATGGAATACCCATACGAGGGAGTAGGGATGGGATGGGAAGGCTTACTTTGGGGGAATTAGGAGGAGGGATGGGAGGGATGGGAGGGATGGATGGGATGGGGCGCGATGGCGATTTGACAGGTGGGATCTATCGGGATTGAGTCCTATGGTTCTTCAGGGGAAGGACATTTGTGTAAACCTACGGTATGGGTCCAATTGGGACGACATAGAGTGCTAGCTCTACTAGGCAATGAAAGTCGTACGCTGCAATGAGATGTTGGTGCTAATTTAGCTGTCTGTCTGGTTCACACAATTTTGAAAGTTTTGTCGTTTTTGGCTCACTTTTTTCATACAGTTCCTTCTCCCTCTGGTGTATTTATGACCGGTGTGATCTTTCGGACTACTTTGGTACGAGGTCCCGTTCTCTCGAGATTGTTCGCGAGATGAGTGTTGAGGATCTGGAGGAATTGAGGGATTTGCCGACGGTTTGATAAAAACAGAATTCATGAATAAGCACCGTGTAGAAGAGATTTGGAACTCAACATTCGTGGTTGAAGAAGTAGATTTCAGGTTAAAATGGGCTAGCGACGATGGGAACTCACTTTGGTGCACGCCGGAGCTTAGGTACCGATCAATACTTATATTTTAGGAAACGGGGAGACTCAATCCCAGCTGCAAATCCAATTATTTAGATTGCTGTTACGATATTAGTTGCGCTCTCGCAGGTCGATAATTCCAGGCCGGTTTTGACACCCGTGCATTAGCCTGCCTACCTGAAGACCAAACAACCTCTCAAAGTCGTCGTAAAAAGATAAATCAATAAACTAGAAATGCCTTTTTTGTATCTAATTAATTTATGATATTGATCTTACATCTTTTTATCAACAAGTTGTTGAGTAGTATATGATTCTGTGGCTTTGATGAGGGTCAAAATCGGCGCTGGAATTATCGGCCCGCGGTTTTCTACTCTGTTACGAGCAGCCATACACAACAACTCGTGAAACAAAATTTGTCACTTGAGCGTAGTACTAGTTAGCAGGACAGCACTTGTACAATTTTTTTCTTCATATTTTTGTGATTGTATTTCGAGGTTCGTTCATTCCGCGCTAGGGCCCCCCTGCCAGTTTTATGCCTGGCAACACTTTTTAAGCGACCCCCTGTCCGTTTCGCTTACATAAATGAAGGAGAAAAGTGGCCGTCTCGTTCTCCGTACACTTACCTAAGGAAGGCAAAAGTTGCCTCGGACAATCGAAAGGTTTAGGTTAATTGACTTTCCTTACCCCAAGTCTTCTGAAACAATTCCCTTGATTGTTCGAGGGCTTCTGGCACAATTATTTTTGGTTGGTGGCTTGAAGCCTGTATCATGCACGTATGCATGCTTCTAGAAGAAGGCTTATGAGATCTGAAAGGATGGCGATGACATTGATCTGCGGCAGGAGGGAATATCAAACGACCGACGTGCCGGTTCATGGTCTAGAATTAGAACGTGTTGGTTCGTTCTTTCTGTAACTGTCGACTAAAACTTTCTACGACCTCCCTCCTGTATTACCGTTCACCACGAGGATTATCGTGATGCACGTCCGCGGATGCTGTGGAGAGAAAATCACCTGGGCTATGTTGAAGATTTGTGTGGCTGGACTGGACGTTGGGAAGTGGAGTTGGACATTTCTTTTTTGCGTGCTTGCGGATGACAATCTACAACCCCACAAGTTTGTTCTCTCGTGGAGGTTGTGGTGGACACTGGGTGGCTGTCCTTGGAGGCTTGAACCCTGTGTAAGTGGGTTTTGTAATTTAGATCTGGAGATTCAGATATTGATCTCAGGTACGGCATGGGGAGCCGAGTTCCCATTTTGGGAGTTGAGGAAAAAGACAAGCTGGAGCGAAGGAGAATATGGTTTGAAGAAGGGATGTTCCTTGGACGTACAGAGAATACTTGTTTGCTGGCAAGATATCAACTTGTCAAGAGGGGAAGCTCGGGAACACAAGAGAAGTACAAGTTCTGTACGACCAACTAAAGGGTTTTGCTTTCAATATCAACAGCCTCGTTGACGAATCGTCCAAGCATGAGCATAGCATACTGGCTTCAATAATTGTGGTATAATCCGTGACCGTTGAACTCTACCGAGTCTTTATAATAATTTCTATGTCATGAATTTCCAGGATCTTGAAACAAAAATTATCCGAAAAAGGAATCGGCTAACAGGGTCTTTGATTCGCTGTTCTCCGTATGCATGCGAGCGCTACACAAGCTATCAGGGGTATATTCTCTCTCCTGAATTGAAAGCGTGGTGATACACTTCCTCCGAATTCTCCCCTTCAGCGCGCGGCAACATCTTCTAAGTTCTTACATTCACTCAGTCCGAGAGGCCTCCAGGATTATATTCACTTCGACACGCGCTTTGGTCGTGCTCCGAGTCTAATCGCCTGTCCCATTCCCAGCAGACTTGTCTGGCTTCTTCATCTTCAGCTGGCCAATTGAAGTGACTGCGAAAACTGGTTCAGGTCGCTCGCTGGCACATCTTCAAATTGGATACTTGCACATTACATTCTTTGTTCTCGACATCTGGACAATTTCCGACCGCGAACGCGACCAAGCTAGCTCCGCCTTGCCATTTTGCGAAACCTCAAGATGGGCTCCTCACAACGACCCCAAGACAGTCCAGATACGTCACCAACTCCTAACAATCCAGCACAACCTCCCCGAAGAAGCAGTCTAGGATTACTTTTGAGAAGGAGCAAGTCAACTGAATTCCGCGGCGGCTCTAAGAAGCAGATTGCTGCCAGGGAAAGAGAAGCAAAAGAGGAAAGAGATAAATTGGCCGCCGCAGTCCCTCGCTCACCACCGCGCTTGCCACAATACGGTGAAATCGCGCCAATAGAAAGTTTCGGGGGCGAGGATCGTCCTGATTCTGTTGCGATCATTTCAGGACAAACACAAGGCAGAGCATCAATGGAGCCACCCAGAGCAAACACTTTCAATGGTACAGTGCCACCTGTACCTCCCATTCCCAACGGAAGTCAATATGACCCATACGCAAGGACAGAGAGTATGACGCACCGCGGTCGATACAGCTATGCTAGCAGTGCTGTGAGCACCATAAACAGTCCACGTCGGGTTAGGAGACGGAAGGATCCGACACCATTCAAGTAAGCACTGTTTAGCTTATAATCTCATCCAGAAAACTAACTATTCCCAGTATCCTGATTATTGGAGCTCGCTCGTCCGGCAAGACTTCCTTCCTCAACTTCCTCAAGACCTCCCTCGCCCTCCCACCCACGAAGAAGCCCGCTCGAGCGGCCGAACCCCTCAACGATGACATATTCGCACCCCAAGGTAAGAAATCTGGAAACTTCATCTCTCATTACTTGGAGACGGAGATCGATGGCGAGCGTATCGGTTTGACATTGTGGGATTCGGAGGGAATGGAAAAGAATCTGGTTGACCTTCAGCTTCGCGAGATGACCTCATTTTTGGAAAGTAAATTTGAGGAGACCTTTACAGAGGAAATGAAAGTAGTTCGGGCTCCAGGTGTTCAAGATACTCATATCCACTGCGCTTTTCTCATATTGGACCCGATCCGACTAGATCGAAATATTGCGGCATCCCAGGCACAGGCCGCGAATGGCAATGGTGCGAATGCAAAGCACATGTCGGAATCTCGCGTCATTGGCGGTTTGGACGAGGATCTGGATCTACAAGTTTTGCGCGCGTTGCAAGGGAAGACAACTGTCATGCCAGTCATCTCAAAAGCCGACACCATCACCACCGCACATATGACCTTCCTCAAGAAGACTGTATGGGATAGTTTGAAACAGGCCAACCTCGATCCTCTCGAAGCACTCGGACTTGATGAAGCAGATGATTCCCGAATTGATTCCAGCCGTATCGATGAAGGCGACGAGGATGAAGAGTCCGATGCAGAGAAGAACTCCAACGACGAGCTCCCGATCCAAACCCCAGAAGCAAGTTCAACTCCAAATTCCAAGCGTCATTCATCCGGATCCGTTCGCCGCCAGAGCAAACGCGCAGACGACGAGCCAGAAGACACCCCATACCTCCCGCTATCAATCATCAGTCCCGATATCTACGAACCTGGTGTGATTGGTCGAAAATTTCCTTGGGGGTTTGCTGATCCAATGAATCCCGAGCATTGCGACTTTTTGCGATTGAAGGAGGCCGTTTTCAGCGAGTGGCGTGGTGAGTTGAGAGAAGCTAGTCGGGAACTCTGGTATGAAGGATGGAGGACAAGCAGACTTAAATACAGAGAAGTCAAACCTGGACCACGGAGATGATATGTTCTTCGACACATGTCTCACCAGTACGAGACCTGTTTCTGAGAGAAAAGCGGTTCTACGGGCCACGAAATATTTTGCGGAGATTTCCTTTGTTAGCTGCATACCCCTTACTTCAATTTGTTTTGTACCCATTTCCCTTGTGCTCTTGTTACATGGCAAAGCTGTGGCAACGGGAACACATTATTTTCTCTCACACGGGGGAGATATTCTAGATTTGAAAATTTTGATTCAGCGACTGCGTTCAGCCTTCGTTCTGCGCTGGTCGCGCATTCGTTCTTCTACAATTCTTCTGTTTTTTATTTGCGACTGAGATTTTTCAAGGGAGAAAGGGAAAATCCACACGTCTCTCATAAGCTGCAAGTGGAACCGATGGATGTGACCTGGAGATACTTGGTTTGACTTGTTTTTCAGTGAAGGATGATGATATCTTTGAGATTGGGCATTCGTTGGACGGCTAAATTGCTCTCTAGGCTCTCTCTTGTTTTCCTTTTACCTTTTACCGTTGATTGAGGGTTTTACACCGACAAGGTACTACTACCCTTTACTGTGACTTTGGCGACGTTTGGGTGGTTCAACGGGTGACAGCCTGTCTATTGTATTTATTTTGTTTATTAGATAGTGTTGTATGAAGTGAGGATGCCTTCTTTTTTCGATGACTGGGTGGCCTTTTCTGATGTGTACTTTGATGGTGACTTGTGTGATGTGAGGAAATTTTGACTATGTGTTGATCAAGCACCAAAAGTGTGCATCTATGTACAGTGGTAGATGATATTCGTCGGTGTATTGGGAGAGATAGAGATTGTGTGATAAAGTGTAACATTGTGCGAGTGTAAATATCACAGAAGCAGGGAAGTTCGGGTATTGGAGGGATGTGTTTTGGGGGAATCGTGATACCGTTTTCCTTCTCTCATGCTTCTCGTTTTCTTCTCGTCCGAAAAACGTTGATCATGCAGGAGACGGGGAAGAAGGAGATGGTCATGGCTAATTCTGCAGCGCGTATATCGATTTCATCGAAAGTTCTATATCTTGAAGACTGAAAATGGGCGTGCACTGGAGCTCAAAGAGAATGGGACCAGCGTGCGGATCGAGATAATACGTCCCTTCAAGATAGATTTCATCTTGTACCGGGTTGCCTGTACGCGGTACAAGGACAAATTCCGCACAGTCAAGCTTGTATATCTACGCTATATCAGAACTCGCTGAGCTGTCGAGTTGCATAAGGATAGTTTACACTTTTTATGTTCATTGCGAGAAAAGGACATATCATTTGGGGAAAGAAAGATGGGATAACACAAGAGCTAGGTCAAAGTTGATCGGTACATGCAATCCCTATTTCTTGTGGGGGTGATCTATTGAACTAAATTCTCATCTATTTGCTACCCTACTTACTATCTACCTAGCCGGGACCATATAAGACACAGAAGAATAATACATTTTCAACCAAATTTGATTTCCAGGAGTTATCCACCAAGCAGCGAGTTACAAAGACTTATTGCCCACTCTCATGAACCTTCTCCGTTTTGGTGTTAAAATGAAGCAGGTCCTAATACACCCACTGCATGTCTCCCATGTGTCCAGGTTACATACTTACATGTTTTGTAACCATTAAACTTCGTTCCGCAACCATAAGACTCAACGTCATCCTTCAGTTGTAACAACTCTGTATCTTCCTCGTCCAAAATCTCAATGAGGCGTTTCGCGATTCTACGTCGAGGGAAATGCCAATTCCGCTCTTTATCTTGCCATCCAAACTTTCTAGCCCACCTCTTTGCATCTCTATACTTGGGGATATCTAATTTCCCTTTTTGATACATTATTTTGATAGCATGTCGCATCTCGAATTCGCGTTTGTTCCGCATGGACCCCCAGACTAACAGGGAATCGTCGTTGAAGACTGTCTCTCGAAGTTTGTGGGCCCCGTATTCTTGCATTTTGATGTTGGGGTAGGGGATGACGTTTATCCTCCTATAATTCCGAATGCCAAATTGATTGCTTGGGTGGTCGTGAGGAAGTTCTAGCAGGCTAATGCCAGGTGAGTAACGCTGGGGAGAGTTTTGAGGGAGGTCTATTGGATATCTTCCACCAGCAAGGGCGATATGTGGTTGATTTGCTGTGAATACCAATGCGGTGAAGGGAGCAGTGAGGCAACAGAGCCTGGCTGGTGAAATTGCAAAACGACCGGGGAAGTAATTTTCGGGCAGGTGGGAAAGACAGAAACTAGCAGTGAAACTGATGGGATTATCAGTTGCATCCATGTGCAAGGCACCAAAGTCCTTCAGAGAAGTGTTGAGGTCAGCTTGAGGCTCGGATATATTGACCTGGATAGAGGTAAATTCTGTGTTGTCCTTGTGTCCGATGCCAATGGAGGCATTTCCCAGCCAACTTCTAGCCTGGATATCAGAGTCTCGACCAGGAAACGAGTTCTCCAAAAGTTTCATTGCAATCCGGATGATGTCTGTAATCAGATATCGGACTTCTGGGTCTCCAAGCCTGGCAACTCTTGAAGTTTGTATGTTTCCAGCGCCTTGCTGCACGGTAAATCCAAGGTCATAAACATTTCCATAAGTCTCAATCATGGTTTTGCCAACAGCACTATGAAACCTTTCTTCCGTATCTGGTCTGGTCAGCTTTTCTCTGACTGCTGCCATGATTGGATGTAATCCCAGTTTTTCGGTAGCCTTGGCTGAAAAGTATCTGGCATATGGAACGAGATTCTTTTGTGTAACCACAGTATTGGCGTTCTTGCTCTTGCTACCGGATACTGAGAGAATTTTGGGCCGGACGTAGAAAGGTATATCATCCTTCATCTTGGTGTAGTCAATTGCTGCAAACTCCTCATCTGAGAGGAGTCGGTTGGGTCTGAGAGGATATGGTAGGAATGTACTCATTTCTTTACGGTCGTTTACGTCCTGAGGCCTGACTCCAGTCAAAGAATCCAGGAGCCGAAGTTCGCAGATACGGTGTTGTAGATCGACATTGTAGTACTCCCGTTTCGAAAAGATGCATTTGTCATCGTTGAAGGAGTGGTAGGATCCCATGTTTATAACTGTCCATTTTAAGGTTGGCATAGAGTTCATACAGAAAAGTGTAATTATGGAGTGAAGAGTCTTACATTTTGTTTCGTTATTCTATCAGCCTTTGCTGGGGAGTACTGAGTTTGGCCGAGGAGAGTTGCCAGAATGAAATCGGGCGGTAGTGTAGTATCTGGCTGCAAAGAAGTATCAGTCCCGGGAAACTCGCCAGACGTGCTCCAGCCAATGTTGTATGTACGGTGTGTTTACGTTAAAAGAGAGTGCGAACGTAAAACTTTGCTGGGCCTCGGAAAGAATTCGAGTTGGGTGATAGACTTCGGATTTTGCTATGTACCACAAGAAATTGCCTCGACTTTTGTCAATCGATTTTAGTTGCTCCTGGGCCTGATTTGAAATGACTGGAGATAATTCTCTGTAATTGACCAAGCTTGAAAATGAGTGTATATGAAGTTTATAAAACACGAATGGACGCGATGTGATTTACATGAATAACGTTCGACATAATGAAAACGAATTTTGGGACAAAGAAAAATGCACTAAAGAAACGAATCGTTTCCGCGCATGGTAATATAACCGAGAAAGAAAGTTTTACAAGGGGTCTTTCATGGGAAGAGTAATGCAAAGAACCCCCACAAAGAAAGTTTTATATAATACGCCACATCTACCCCGTTTCTCATTACTCGAATAGATCTCGTACAATTATGTATTGTTCCGAAGGATTTAGGAGAATCAAGAAACCAAGTTTCTAATTCTCCGAAATTTTCTCGAACAACACTTTCAATTATCCCGAACCGTTTCGTACAATCAAGGTAAGAAGGAGTAGGTGTTCGTAGAGTAATGCCTACATCTCGTACAAAGTTTTTTGTTGATAGAATTAACTTGATTTCAGCCCAACTTTGGCAGCTTAATTGAATTCAAACTAAAGCCATCATCCTACTTGGAAAGACCACACAAAGAAATACTACACTCCATGATTGTCACATTGAACAAAGAAGGCAAAGAAGGCAAAGAAAAAAGCAACACTTCTTTCTCATATTGAAATGAAATCGCTTGAAATTTGAAATTAGATAACTCAGAGATCCGCTCTGCTGGATATTATGATGGAGATTGTAGTGACTAAAAGAAGATGAAAATTAGCAAATCCCTATCATAACTAGAAAGAAAATTACCAGGTTGTTCGCCAGTCCGGTTTCTATTTTCACACTCCCCCAGTGCGAACTCCATATATCAATTTGTAACGCCATGCCATGTGCCATACACAAGCTCTCGCCATAATCATACCGAGGCCAATCCAGGGGACCCTCTCTCTGCCGAAGCTTTCTAGTTGTCACCCCTTAGCAATACTTCATTTCGAAATGCTGACAGCGACGGGGCCGCAATTCTTCCCGTCATTCCATATCTCCCTCAAACTCCAGATCTCCATAGTCAACAAACCCTCCATCCTCACCAAACTCCATTCCCGCCCAGTCATTCCCTTCTCCAGCACCGCCCAACCACACACCACCTTCTTCCAGTCGAACAACCAAGCCATCACTCCCAAGAGGAACCTTAAGATCCTTTAAACAAGCTGGGTTGTGGAAGCATCCTCTTCGATGACTGAAATAATTGTTCCTACTCACATTAACCCCCTGGCTCTCGACTATCAAATGTTTAGGATTCAAGCATGTCCAGTTACCACATAAGTGACTGTTTTGCCAATTTTGGTTAATCCATCCATCTTGTTGTTGCAATGTCAAGGTGTGATAGACGAGATGGTGAGCTATTCCATAGGGGATTGTGAGCGAGTGAGTTTGTAGCTGGTAAGGAGCATGTAAAGAAGGACAGGTAAAAGTAAATCGCTTCGAGATTGTTCGACGCGCAATGAGCAGTCCATTTTTTGTGAGGCGAGGAGGTGGAGGGGATGGATGGAACCAGCATTCGTCGTCTTCGCGAAATGGGTCGAGGAGCCAATTGGTGCTTGCAAGCCATGCTTTGAGATCTTGAGTTAATTTTGCGGGACGAGTTGCAAGAGAGACGACGAGTCGCTTCCGTTCTTGGCACGAGAGCGGGTTGTAAAAAGAAATTGGAGGTTCTGGGGAGGGTGGATTTGATTGACGATTGGTTCCTTCATCTTTCTGGAATTCCAACGCTCCTTGGCCTGTAGAAGTTAAAGCTGATCCTTCTTCAATAGTGTGCTTCGGACTCTCGATTCCTCCAAGACCAGCAGAATATTCGGTCGTATCAACTTTACCCTCAATATCCCTTCTAATTTCCACAACCCTTTCGTTAGTTGCCTGCGGTGACAAAATCTCACCAAGAGGACGAGATGGCTCAGAAGATGGTTCAGGGGAGCTCTCCGTAAGGTCGATATAAATCCTTTCAATGAATTGATTTTCTTCGAGCTGTCGATGAGGAGCTTTGAGCTTTGAGGCCGAGCTCGGAGGCGTGAGTAGAGGGGTCGGTTTAATTCCATGACGATGCTCCACAAAATCGTCGTCGGTCTCAATCGATGGCATCAGTATTGGCATTGCTGAGCCCGAGATGAAGTCCTCAAAAGTGGGTTCCGGGTTCGAGGTTGCCATGTTCGTGGAAATGGTACTGGCGATGATTTGCTAGTTATCTCCAATACTTCGTAGGATAAAGAGTTGGTAAGTTGTAAATTTCGAAGCAACATCCGATTTTTGATGATCTTAGATTTGGAATTGAGTGCTGAGAATTCGACTTTGAAAGTGTGACATATGAACAGCAAGTTTGCCGAAGTGAAAATAAATACCCTCGGAATCTGCGAGAAAGGGGATACTGTCACATAGTTTAATCGCTTGAAGGAATCGCAAGATAAAATGTAGCACTGATTTGATGAGAGACCTTATCCTCTAACTTTTAAAGATTGATATAATGAGAAACTTGGTGGTTTTGTTCGAGGAGAAAATATCCCCCAAAGTTCAAGACTTCAGCTTCGCCAGCTTCCGCAGAAGAGAACGATGACTCTGATTACCAGAGTGAATCAAAACTGTCGTGATGCTGGACCTTTTGTTGCGCTGAAGTGGGAATAAAGGAAAAGACCGAATATGGTGCAAAGTTGAGGTTTATGGCTTGTCTCGTAGACGACGTAGGATGCCTTTTGAGAAGAGAGTTTCTAGCTGGAAGTTTTAGCCCAAGGTTGTGGTTAGCAATGAGGAAGGAACTACCCTCGCGGCGGACAGGAAAAGCAACAGTAGATATCATGTTCGTACCTGCCTATCTAGCTCGTTGTTCCAACCCTTTGATACAATTGAGAAACATTGTTCGAAGTACGTAATTACTTTGAGTTGCCCTATATAGTTGGAACAACGAGCTAGATAGGCAGGTTCGAACCTGTTTACTGCCGCGTTTTCTGTCCACTCCGAGCTACCCCAATCAAGAGCCCTAACCATCTCGACCTTAAGCTGAACGTTGGATGTTGAAACAAGAAGACGAAGTGCCAATGGAATAAGAAAACGAAGAAACTAAAGCGGAGAAGCAGCTGTTGAGATTTTCAATCGCTCGCAAGCTCAAGGCTATTTCGTAAGTAAGCAGATTCAAACCACTTCGGTGTTATTTAGTCGGAATTAATGAACAGAATTTACACAAGAAAATTCATTACATTACTATATTGATTCTAATCACAATGCCAGACTCCAATAGGAATTCCTAGAGGATCCTCGTCATCATGATCTTCCATGGCCTCTGCCAAATCGCTGACATCTTGCTGCGAACTAGGAGTATCCTTCCATCCCAACTTTTTGGTAACCCGAACGCTTCGGAGATCAGGAAGTCCACCGCCTTCCACAGTTTGGTAGAGTCTACCAGCGGTAAGGCCTACTTCATTCGGCATGTATGCTGGAGACGACTCGATGTCTAGAATCCGCAGAGGATGTTGTTCAACAGCTAGAAGATCATCTGATATGTAGTCTGCAGAAATTCGCAAGGCTTTCAGCTTTGGACAAATATTCAACAGTGTGTTGAGATCCCCCGAGTTGAAATGGGGCATCGGGTATCTTATAGTCAAATGTCGTAGTTTCGGTCCAATATGTCCAAGGACAGGAAGAAGACTATATGTATGCACTTGAGCACAGTGCTGAATGCTCAAAACCTCCAAAGAGTCAGGGATAGTACGCAATTGATGTATCATAAACATATCATCAACCCCACCTGCTAAGTGCAAAGCCTTCAACTTTGGAGGCCAGGGATAGGTAGTGAAAGAATCGTTTTTCCCTTCGCCAGAGGTCCTAGGGAAAAACAGTGTTTCTAATTGCTGTAACGATTTCAGGGTTTGAAACAATATCTTGAGAGATATCGAAGCCGAAATCAAACTTAGGTTGAGTAGTTTTAGGTTGGCGCATTTGCTCAGGGGGGCAAAGCTATTGATGGCGAAACTCGACTGAGGAGCAACAAACTTCACAATGTTTCCTTTCAGTCGCCCCAACAGACGTGCCGTCTGGCTCCTCGAGCTATTGTGGACTAGAGATGACATATCTAGGCTTTTGACGAGCACTGAAAGTGAAGATTGTCTGATATGGGCATTTTTGGATGGGCAGACTGTTCTCACAAAGGCCTCGAATCTGCTTCCGTCCAGGTATGGATGTTCGTAAAGAAGAGCGATACTGGAGGTATACCATACTCGAGAAACCAGTGTGCAAGCCCAGAGAGTGCCCTGTGAGCCAAGCCGTCGCGGGAGAAAGCCGAGAATATGTGCAACGATCTCGGAGGGGAGCAGAATTTCGCGAAAGGAGCTGCTTGTGGTTTCGTCGAAATCGAAAGAGGTAGAAGGAGGAGGGATAGTCGGTGATGATGCTTCTATCATCTGCACCTGCGCTTTCAGAGGTTGTGACATTTCCACGTCCCACTGCAAAAAATTAGTATAAGTTTTTCTGGTTGAATCGGGAGCTGTGAGCAGAGAGAATAGTTGCATACATTCCCTTGGGCGTCGAGGGCCATGACGATTGAGTTGCTGGGCAGCTTGAGGTGACTTGTTTTCGAGTATGGCGAGTGTGGGGGAGAAAAAGGGTGACATTTTGACAGGCCAATGCTAGACAAGAGTTGTTTTGCTCTTTCAGGTATCAACCTGGAAGTGTAGGTGAAGCGTGGGGTTGTCACAATGCCTGCATCAAAAAGATAGGCTGTTTAAATACCGAAGTAGGCCCGCTGTGATTAAATTTCAAGACCTCTGTCAACATTAAAAATACTGGAAGAAAACAGCCACCTTCTGACGGCGCCCCTTTATCAGCTGGATTGACTCCAATTCCAATTCCAATTCCAACACAAACATATTCTCGACAAGGACACCCGAGCATGTCGAGCTCCAAACGCAAGCTCTCGGACGATTTAGATTCCCCAGGCGCCATCTACAGCAACAAGTCTCGTGCTCGTTCAACTGGCGAGAGCATTGCGCGAATTGATCCAACATATGGCCAAAGAAGCGCCCTCCCTGGCTTGGACGAAGATACAAGGGAAGATGACGGAGATAGCTTGAACTACGACGAGGAAACGGATGCCCTCAGTTACCTGATGTCTGTGCGGTAAGTCTTGCACCAGATTCAATTCTCAAATACCTTTGCTAAGACTCCCGCTTTAGAATTGTGCTGACAAGTGTTGTTCAATAGGCAAGAAGCAAGCGGAATTCCCAATTTACTGGTCGCACCAAAGGAAGACACAGATGACCGCGATATATACGAAAATGGCGCTGGAAACCATGGAGCATTATACAAAGATGGTGCCTATTATGCGGCCCCCTCCAGCGACGACGAGGTCGATAGCTCAAGCCACGACAACAACATGGCATACTTCGATTCTATACTGGCTCGATTCGAGATCCTACAAGCCCAACTCCAGCAAACCCCACCCGCAGAAGTAGTTGCCCAATTGGGACCTGACCACCCAACATATATTGGAACAATGAGCACAGCAATTGCACGTTGGTGGAGATGGAAAATGCGAACTATAGACCCGAACCCTGCCCAAATTGCTACCATGGACAAGAGAACCGTACTGAAATTACTCGGACTTTTGACCTCGGGCAATCTTTTACGTCAGGGCACGAAAATGGTTGATGTCGGTGCCAGCCGCTGGGCCTGGAGTTTATTGGCAAAATTGCCAGAGCGAGGGGAGTTGACGAGTGAAGAAATCGGCGTCGTGAGAGAATTGGGGAAGAAAGCTGTTTTGGTAGGAATGGGCCTGAAAACCAATACAGACATGAATGAGGGGATTGCCGAACTAGAAGCCGGACTAGAAGATGGAGGGGACGAAGAAGTCGTTCCTGTTGTCAATGAGGAAGAAATCGACCTGGAGGACGACGGAGAAGAGGGAGAAGTACTTGATGATGGTATCGTTCCTCTGACTTCAGGTGCTGATATGAGCACCGGCCTCGCAACAAAGACCTCGGCTGTTACTGATCCAACGGAGACAATGGGTATCGGGACCTCAATTCTGGCATCAAACGGTAATATCGCAGCAGAAAAGGAAACACTTGCTCACATTGATGACGCAGGTATTCTTCCACTGGGTACCACGAGCGCGCAGGATGAATTGGCCGTGGCTAAAGCACAGATGCTGCAAATGTTGGACAAGCCCAACCCAGACGAGGAAGCAAATGAAGAAGCCGAAGAAACACAAACAGCCCCTGATGATTCACAGAATTGGAATACCAAAGCAACAATTGACATGATTCTCACAGTAGCTGGAGAAATATTCGGACAAAGAGATCTTCTTGAATTCAGACAGATATGGGATCAGGTTGGTTGATAAAGTTCCGGACGAGAGTGTCGCAAAGGCAGGTTTGTAGATTTTTTGAAGCGGATTCCCAATTGTTTGTTAGCTAAGTGCCATATGGTCTATTGATCAACTGTTTAAGGCTCATGGAGTAGCTAGTCAAGCTTAGCATGAAAATTTCTGAACTACCTACTCCAACATCGAATAATATACCTTTCTTGTCAAATAGTAATGCAAAGAAGTATTGAGTACACCTGCCTTATTGAAAATTGTGCCAAATATCTAGGACATTCATCACCCGGAGTCTCCAAAGTAATAGAGAATAAGCAAAGTAATGATAGGCGGGTGTTCGCGGAAGAAATCCCAATTCTACCATCACTCTCTTCTTAACTTACTTTCAAGATCCCCTTGGGCGCCTTTTTTGGCATCCCTCGCTTAAATTACAAATTCATACACGCCCCAGAATGATGACGGAGACTCTTGTATTCATGTAAACCCAAACCGACACTCTGTAGGAAATTTGGTCTAGCATACAACCTTGTTTTCTGAAGGAAAAGAATATCCCTTCCAGCCTGGATAATACACCAATAAAGTTTCATGACTGGTGGCTGAATTCAAGAAAAGAAAGGCGCAGAGCATGCTCACTTGTTTTGATGAGAAAACTACCACTTTTGAAGGTGGGCAAAACAAAATGGTTCAGCCCCCAATATGTTAAGTCAGCAGCATTTCTCTAAATTACTTAGACCAGCTACGCTTCCGCTCTCCCTACATTTTTCAACCTCTCCACCCTTACCCATCTCCACCCCTTCAGACGCCATACCCTTCAACCAAACCCCAATTCCCACCTCCCTTCTATATTCCTCCCCAACCTCGCCCCCATAAACCTCCACAGGAACAATCTTCCCTTCCAACTCAACCGGACTTCTCCTCCCCTCCATCTCCACTTCTCCCGTACTCCCAAGCATGACCGAGTTCCCAATTTCGATACTTCTGTCACCTCCACTTTCCACAGACCCCGTTTCCTGCTTCCCAAGTCCATCAGGAGATTTTTTAGCACTTCTCCTTCGCCCGTACCAAAATGCTAGAAGGAGAAGGAGGACTAGCAGGATGATTCCGGCTGTGATTCCGAATGCTAGTGCTGGTTTGTTGATTGTTGTTTTAGGTTCTGCTTTGCCTTCCGTTTCGGAAGAGGTGGAAGTGGAAGAGGAGATGGATTGGATGACTTGTGTGGTGGGTGAACTTATTATGAGTGGTGGAGTGGAGCTTGAGTAAGTGGAAAGTATTGTTTGACCACTTGTAGTTGCCACACTCGAGGACGAGCTTGTAATTATAGACGAGGAATCAGAAGAAGGCGTTGAGGATGATCTAATTCATCCATCAGCATAAAATCTTCGAGAAGAGTTCAAGAGACGAGAAACTCACATCGCGAAATTCGATACTAAAGACGGGGTACTTGTAATAATTATTGTAGTCGCCGACGGTCACCACCCCACCTCAATATACTAATTGCAATAGAGTCACAGCACAATACCTTTGCCAAAACGGCCACTGTGTAACGCTCCCTCCTATTCTACCAGGCCCGCGAAACATTATGAATCATTCCACCTATCCTGCTGCCGCCCATTTTAACCCCTCCTTGAATCGCGAATCGCAGGTGTAAAAGCTAATATGAAGGACGGAGAATGATTGCACGACGGTCACTAAAGTAACCCACCATCTAGCAGTCAAATACAATGGGGTAATGGCTTGGAGGTGACAACATTTCAAGGCAGCCAACGTGGCCAGCCAAAAGACTTCTCCCGTATCTCATCATCTCAATGGAATTCCGGCGATCTGCAAATTGTCAATGTCAGGATCTTTCCCGTTTCAAACTATTTCCAAATAAACGTTGGGGGTCGAGTGTTTCAAGTTCAATTTGAAGTTATGTTTGCCTTCTTTCTCTCTTTACGCGCTTCGTATTGCTATAGTTATCTGCAAAGAGGAAACATTCCTTGAAGCTTGTCTCGGCTTTCTTTTGGTTTCAGAGGACTCCCAGTTAAAGCCTAAAAGAGTGTTTCAAGTTCAAGCTGAGGTTCAATCTCTTTGTATATGTTTACGAACTTCTGCTTCTTTTTTGTTTCAGCTATTCACAAAAGGAGCATTTCCTTGGAGACAATCTCGGTCTCTTTTTGTTTCATCGAGATGAAGGAGTATGATTTACGGTTATTATTTCCAATTGTCTTGAAGTCAAGTCTGCCTTGCTTCGTATTGCCCTAGATATTTGTGCAAGGTCGTTTCATGATGAAAGCGAGCAAGAACTGGTAGCCTAGCTATAAATCTCTGGGATTTTAATTACTTTCGTCATATTGTGGGGTCATGCTTCCTTTCCCTTTATCATTTCATCATTCCTTACGAGTTCACCTCTCATAGCAGACTTCTCTTTGATAGCATATTCCCTTCAAGATTTGCCACGCGGTAACTTCCTTCTTCAGAGGGTTACGAGAGGACCAGTAGAGTTGAAGACGTTCTTGAAATTGACAGTATTCCTCTTGAGGAACTTCGTTTTCTTCAATGCCCTGGTTATATTTTGATAAGCGCCATGAAATATCACGAGGCTCGGTCTTCAGCTCTCATATTAAGTTCAGACAATACGGGAACATGGAACCTATCAAAGTCAATGAATACGACTGCCTGGACACAAGCAATCCTGTTCTAACAGCTTACATGAGCATTCCCCAAGGTATTGCAACGTGTTTTAGTAATTTTGGCTGTATACCAACTTCTATGTTCACTTACAGACAAGTTCTCTTCCTACACACTACTCTTCGCCCAGGGATGTGGAACCGGGACCCACAAATTCTGAGTAACCTAGAATAAACGTTCAAAACATACCAATTATACACAAATCGTAGGTTTCCTCTTTTCGGGCTTATTATATTGATCCAATTCAATATAATAAGCGCGAGTGCTAGCACAGCCACAGGAATGGAAGCGCGAGGGATTATGAATTATGATTGGAGGAGTAAAACTGCACTGCCACAACGTCACACAAGATCTCCATTCAATTGACCAATCAACGATCCCAATTCGAAATAGGCAGAAGGCAAGCTTTCCCTCACCGTTCTATCCTCCATCACACCTCAATGCTGTGTGGGGTGTCGTGCTTTTACGATAGGGCTTGCCGGTCGGCTGCCTCCGATCCAATAACTCTCCCAGAAGAAACCGGGAGACCAGGATTATCTCTCACCTTAAGTCTTTAATGTTTTGCGGGACCAGGTACTCGAGTACAGCTTAGGTGAGACGACGAACTTTGTCCTCGGTCCATTGGCACCGTGATCCTCGGTATTGATGGTCACTACTCCCGAAATCTCCATGTTTTGTTCTTCATGAAAAAAGCCAGGAAACTCTCGGTCAGCGTACCAAGATACGTACCAGCTAACTCAGCATTCCTATCGACCTATCACCGTATGCAACGGGTATTTGATTAGTGTAATTCAATCGATGACAGATTCGAGATCGAATCCCAACGTAGCTATTGAAAATGAACATAACCCAAGAGCATATCACAAAGGCATATCACAAAGGCAGTTTTGAATTTGCGTCACGGCAGTTAACAACCTGCCATCGTCTATGCCCAGAAGGATTCAGATTCGTATAGCCCTACAAGAACATGTCGTCGGTATTAAATTATTGGGGGTTGAATGGGGCTCAACTACTTCTATTCCCCGAACTGTCGGTAACAGAATGGGTAACGATTGCGAACTGCATGTCGTTACTTGTCGAAATAGTGTTATGCTATCCCTGGTCTACGAAAGGGAACTTCGTACGCCCTAGATTTTACCACACGGCCACCACAGTTCTATAACGGATTTAAACAATCAAAAATGCAAATTTGGATATGGAGAAAGATTTGTTGTTATGCCTTAATAGAGGTTGACCACCCTAAGCTAAGGATTCTGGGAGTGTGGCTGTACTAGATGTCGTGCATATTACCCCCGCAGCTTAAAATCACCGAGAGCGAGAGCCTTGGGATCACTGTCATCACGGTGCATTCAACCAAACACCCGGCATCGTAATACTTACTCACTTTTTAGATTCTTTCAACGGTAGATTCTTTCTTTGCTTCGGCCCCAGAATTCTTACCCATCGGTAAGTACAAACTTTCCAAATCGCGGAAAGGAAATTTCCGAACACGTATTGTATTTCAAATACCAGTCAAGAAATCAAGGGACTCACGGAATCCGGACTTTTCTAGCCCGAGAAATGTGAGAAATGCGAGAAATGTGTAAGCCTGCTCCGGTAATCCTTCGTATAACCGGCAGACAATCCATAGAAAAGGGAACTTTTGTCGGACCCAGAACACAAGAAGAAGATGATGATTACGGTCGAAAAGACCCGGTATTTGGGTTAAGGTGCTGATGTGTATTTGCGAACCGTATTCAATGCATCAATATACCACATGGACTGCGGACCATGTATGACGCCCTAAACGGTCTCTCAACGGGCCTACGGACGTATTTTTTACCCCGGCAACGCAGGCTTGGCCCCGATGAAATGAGAATCCTAAAATCTTAATTCTCAAGCCAGCCATAGAAACTTGCCAGGTGGTTTCTTTCGGTAGTTCCGAAGGAAGGAAATATTGGTCGCATTGACTGTCTGCTTTCGGGTCAATTTATGGTCTTTTACTTTTATTGCTTTGATTTATTTTTGTGGAAGGATAGAAGGACGTAAATATGTGACGTTGCTGGATTTCTTCTTAAAATAGTTTGGCGAAGTGAGTAGTGATGGGATTTCCACGTTGTTGAGTCCCACACCTTGTCGCTTGAGGCTCGTTGGTGATGTTAAGGTTACCCGAATTGGACTTAGTTGCTGCGCGGGATGACCAATACAAGAAGATTAGGAAGCATGTCCCGGTAGTGCTGCCTAGGAAAACAAGCGCGAGAATTTTCTCAATCCCATAATGAAGAGGCTTAAGCATTTTAGTCGGCCCTTTGTGGGTATTACTCGCTAAGGAATATCTCAGAATAAGCGCGACGTATCGATCAACGTCCGAGTGGAACACGAATACGCTTTGAGGTGTAAGTGCCAAACTAGCAAGTGAAATACGTACCAGAATTAGCCCACAAATCAGGTTAGAATATACGAGGTCACAAAGTCATTATCGCAACAGCAAAATCAAACGCTCGGAGAATGTTTTTCATTGCTGTCAAAAATCTAAAACAAAAAGCTTTCTAAAACAACGACAAAAAGAATGTTTCAAACAGGTAGCCCCACCATCATGTTGAAAGACAATGGAGCAAGAGAAAGGAAAAGAAATCAGGATCCCAAAATCACGACCGGTTCCCAGCCAGTCTATCCTGCACCAAACACCATTTTCCTCAAGTATGCCTGCAGAATCTTGACGTGCCGCTAAATCGAAAATGTCAACGCTGCGTGAATGTCGTAAAGTTGAAAAGATCTATTTGTTCCGGCCATAGTCTGTTTGGGTGTTAGTTTTTGGATTGATATGCAGTGTTCACTTCAGCATACAAGGATCTTCTGGTTGTGGAGGAGGCTGCGGTGGTGGGTTGGAACCCGAAGCCGGCACAAGTAGTAAGGGTGATTGAGAGATAGACATTTTGATAAGGTGCGTAAATCGAAAAGTTGGCTGAAAAAAGTAATGGTTAGTGGAAGTTCGAAAGATTCGTAAGGAAGGCTCAGTCAGAATCCTTACCTTAAAGTGTTCTTTTCAAGATATGAATCTGCAATTGGAGTTTTTGGTTTCGAATAGAGGACGTTTGAAATGACTGTGGAGTGATGGTTGAAATGTGATGATGAAGCAAGAAAAATGAGATGATTTGGTTGAGTATTTGTAGTTGGCAAATAACCTCATCTCCAGTTGAAGTCAAGGTTAAAGCTAGAACATAGACAAGAAGGACCAACTCGTGGCCATGACTCTAAACTTGACATCAACCATCTTGACTCTCCTCTACCGATAGACTTCTCGTCTAAGGGGGTCCAAAATGCGGCAAGTATCTCAATCTGCCTTACAGCCCTACACAGTTGGATCCTTAAGATTTCACAGTCTACCAATAGGATTTTGAGAAACCCACAGAGATAGGCAGGATTGCTCATGGTTTGGAATACGGATTATAGAAGGATGGTTTCATGCTTCACATGACTTTGCGGGGGCGAGAATTAATGTTAAGGTAGACATTGTTAAGTTGCCTGAGGCAAGAGAGAGTCCACAATGATCCCGGGTTCACTCGCTTAATCAGCCCAGAAAATGTGGTGAGTTGGAATGGGTATTCGCTGAGGTCATGTTTAGGCAACTAGAAATGGTTTGGACTAGCTGGAATCGTAGTCCTTCCAAAATACGATTGGGTTTTGGTTTGATGTTTTGTTTTGGATAGAAACCATGCAGGTGGTGGGCTCCCTCAGGCTAATGTTGGCTGCAAAACGTGTATTTGCCCCCAAAATAATGGCGTCGGTCAACGTCAATTATTTTACCGATAACTTTTGAGGGACCGAATTATCAGCCCAAATGATAAGCCTCATCATGTCCGTCCGTTGGTACTGAATTGTGCTGACAGCAAAATACAAGTTTCAAATGCCGAGGGGCCTGGGCCTGGGCCACTGAATTTCCATACAACAATAATACGATGCCGGAACTACTCAGACAGAGTGGAAGCCATTACACCGATAGGGATTTCGACTCTGCCTAGATTGGTGGTATGCACAGATACAACTACACTGCAACTTTGGAGGCAATGAGGGTATCAAAAATAACTTGATGACTCTTCCTTCTCCCCTGTCGCGTGGATTCTCATGTCGTTTTTGGCTACCTACTGGTTTGACAGGCGACGAAAGACGATTAAAATATTCCTAACCACCTTGTACCTCTCACCTAGAGTTCATTTTGGTTTTTTGGGAGGCGGCGCGGCGTTTGCCACTTGTCACGTGGTAGGCGATCGACCACGAGAAAGTCCAAAACCCATTTCTTAGGAATTTCAATTGGATGCCGTAAAATGGACCGCCATGAAATATGTTTCAGCTCCTGGAAGGTGCATAAACCTTCCTGAACATGTCGAAGTATTCTTTTTTGTAAGCGATGCTCCCTTTCATCTCGGGAAAGCCCTTCTCCCGAAAGGTCAAAACAACTTTTCGCATTTTCAGACAGAGATCAATTAATTCATCATCTCCCCCAACGAGATCTCGGTTGTGCGTATCATCCATTTCGAGGAGCAAGGGGTTGCTGGATCGAAAAAGAGCCATGTGGGTAGAAAGAAGTAATCGAAGGCTCATGAATTGATAGTCGGCCTGTCCATGGGCTGATAGCGAAACTAGTTAGCAGGGAAACCCTTTGAAAAACATGGCAATACATTATTACCTTTACTTTGAAACTTTTTCGCAATATTCGATAGATGACTAGAGCTAAGAGATACAATACGAATGAGTTGCCAGAGTACTAAAGCGACTGGGAAAATCTGCTCTCTCGTTAAGCACCCGGCAGTTCTGAAAATCAAACGCTGGAGCATTTGGAATAGCTCCATTTCTGCAGTTTGCAGTCGTTCGTAAAGTATTGTATCGACTCTTGCCTGAACAGTTCGAAAGTTCGAATTGATATTCGAGGTGGTACTGGAAAATTTCACTCCAGCACGAAGCACAAAAGCCAAAGAGGCCACACGAAGCATCGTTGCGACGAGTTTAGACTAAATATGTAAGTAATTAGTTTTAGCAGGGACAGGCACGACGTACCTCGGGTAATTCCTTTTTTACGTAGGCGGTCCCCAGAATTTGGGCCATGGTGGTAGAGTAGAAAGCGGGCCCAGCAGCATGAACAAATTTCGAGGTGTATTCTACGGCCCATTGTTCGATTTGCTGGCCTAGCTTTTTATGATTGCCAAGAAGGACAACTTCAACATCCTCTTTAGGAACGGCTTCCGGGCCCGAATTCGAGGTTTGTTTGATAGCATCTCGCTCTTGACGGCCAAGGCTACTTAAAAGTTTCCTTCCGGCGTGGATTTTGATTGTGTGAGAAACGCGACCTATTCCGTCAATAGTCAACACTTCCTGATTGCTGTCGTCAATCAAGTCGAGTGGAATATTGACTTCAAAACAAACAATTCGCTTTGTCGATGAGAATTCAAAATCTTTTTAAGTCAGTCAGCATCACCCTTCCCCAAAATATTAAGTTCTTACATTGGTGCATAAGCTTCCCCACAAACGGGCTCTCCCTCTGGCACTTGACTTCATGAAGACCATTGCCATTTTTCAGGCATGACATGCAGGGTGTTCCGGTGGAGCACTGCCGACTTATTAGCAACCATGAAGCGCCACGAACTTAGAGGTACTTGCGGTTCTTTTTCTGAATCGGCATTGGTGGCAAGCTCCAGCCTTGCGGACATCCCTCGCTGCTTTCCTCACAGGAGCATCTAATTTTCTCCTGTGTTTCACGGTAGACAAGGCACCAGGAGAATTCTCAAAAACAACCACAAATTCCGAAAGGCTCTTCTGGGGGTCATTTGCTCGACTCCGTTTTGGCGGAGCCGGATCTGGACTTGCTCTCTTCCTCTTAGGAGGTGCCACTGGAAAGGTTGAAAGACCCAACGATTGAGGCGAGGTTTGAGGTTCAGTCGGCCAGTGTATTTGTGAATTTGATGAAGGTGTATCTGGTATATCATACTCCAGAGGTTGGTTCTGGGGTATGTGCACGGACCAGACTGGAGAATTATTTTGATGTAATTCTGAGTTGAACGTAGGCTCGTAGGTCGTGAGGGGATTGTATGAAGGGGTCACTTGAAGAGGTATCTGATTATGGGGAGAGTGGTTTGGAATGTGTGCCTGAGAATAGTAAGGTGGGTAGTCTGCTACAAGCTGGTTGACTGATTGCATCTGTGCTTGGACGTCTGTATTCTCTGGTGGCGGCGAGTAGTAGGCAGCGGCATTGTCAAATTGCTCGGAACCTGTATATATATTCTTCATCACCGGAGAAATGTCCTCGTAAGGAGTTGTCTCAAGACTGGATAGTCCATCATGTGACCATTGGTTTCGTGTCTCGTAGGCATTGTAAGCGCTTCCGGAATGAGGGGTGAGCCAAGCTGAAGTATGAAAGGCAGCTGAATTGGGCGTGTTGAGGTAGTTGGATATATAGGGATGTGAAGTTGAAAGTTGGAGCGGTGGTCCATCGCCTCGTGACTCTCGGCCTCGCAGTCGCTCTTGCTCTTGTTGTCCTCCTCTCAGCACAATTACCGGTTCGAAATCGGAATGGTATATCTCTGCCATATCAATGACTGGTCGATTAGAACAACCCCGTGGATACGGATAGCCTCAAAAACGGTACTATATGATCTTTTCCGTTTGTGGCGATGTTGATGTCTGTCCAGAAAGAGTTGGTATTGAGGGCGGCCACATGCTTTACGGCGGCAGTGGAGGAGGAATCGATCACAATGAAAGAAGAGCCGCGACGGTGATAGCCATCGGATCTTCAAATGCAAGGCGGGAAGTGGAAATGGATCGTGATTGCGTCCCACTTGGGAGACTAGGGTCCTGTGCAAATGGAATCGCTCCGATGGTCGGGTATATATCCTCAACGAGAAGTTGATGTCCGGAGAAGCTGACAAGGGGCTGGGACCAATGCCCACAAGCCGCGGCACGCTGTCCGGCAAAGACTTCTCCAGAAGTGCAGTTCTGGGGACTGGCATGGATGAATTTGGGATGCCTTCAACTTTCTGCCAGATCAGAAGTCAACATCGTTCGATACAGTTAGCCAGAGGGGGCACACCTGCCGCCAGAGCCCTTCCAAACCTGATCCTATTTCAGACAGGTTGCTCAGGGGGAGCCAGAGCTTCGATTTCAAAGAGGCCCCTTTGCTTATTCGAAATTCTCGAATCAACGTTTTCCACCGAACCCAGAAGAGAGAAAACAATGTGCATCTAGAAATCTTTCTGAATGTCCTCTGTTTTCATCGCTTGTCAGAAGAGCGAACCTGGAAGGCACAGTGAGTATGTCGAGTTTCAGAGCATTTTCCTCACTTGAGCCCAAAGCTATTCATTGACAATCTCTACCTATAGAGTCTCGTTTTGTCACAACCTCCATGTGCCCCTCCCAACCTACTGCCCCCTTTTCGCCTGTCCCCGAAAGGCTTCCGAATACATCGCGAACATAAAAGACAATTCTCCTCCTCCGTCAGCCGCGAAGGAGAAACGGCACCATAGAGAAACTACAATTCGTGGTCTTTGGGTATTGGCGGTGGATTGGGTGGCAGATCAAATAATGCATGCCCGACCTTCTTCACCCATTTCCACGGTTCATATTCATCCCCTAGAAGATGGGGGAGTCAGTATTGCCTATCCAAAGATGTCTCGGGACACGGCACAGGATAAATGCTGGGGTTCAGGAATGATTCAGGAGTGATTCAAGAGAAAGTGGGAGAACGGTGTCCCCATTACCTACAATCACTCATGCCCGCATCATGATATTCCCAACCACCGATTCCCCCAAGGCTAGGATGCAAACCTCGCAGATCTTTGATGGTCTCCTGCAAAGTCTCAATATGCACAAAACCGTTTGGTTGGCCATCCTCAGCACAATCCAATACCACCATGACAACTCTGTTGGGGTCCCAGCCCGCTTGCACAACCGATTCAAAGAAAGGAGGCCCTCTTGCAAATCCTCCATAGAAGAGACCATTATACCAAGACACGAGTTTTTCATCGGAGCCTGGCATAGTTGCAAACATGTCCAGGTCGAAATAGGAGAATCCGGAGAGGTTTTGTCCTAATTTGTCGGATAGGGCTGATGCGAGAGGTGCCATTGTGATGATAAAATCGGGTCCTAGATCTCGACGTAAAGCTGTCATCAAGCGAATTGGAGTGCTTATATCAACATCCTCTTCGATATCGAGATCGATTCCGTCGAAACTGTACTCCCTTAATACACGGAGAAGGGGGTTGTAAAAGGCATAAAACTGTTGAGAGGGGTGAGCCAACTTTTCCGTTTCAAGAGGGTTGGTTGCTTTGGATAGCAATATTGGAACTGGAAAATTACTGACCGACGCATCACTTCCATTCAGCCGCTTGTAAGTCCCTCCCGCCGCCCCTCCTAGTAATGCCATCACTTTGATGCCCCTATGTTGCAATACCATCTTCTCAAGCCAAAGCTGGCTCCAGTACGGATCGCTGAGTTTGTGGTCGTTCAATCTGATCTCTCCCGGTACATCATGCAAGTGCAACGAAGCCAAGATAATGTGCGTGACTTTCGTTTCCCGTTCAAGGAGCGGTAACAGCGACAAGGGTTCTTTTGATGGCGTTTGAAAAGTTTGAACATACATCACCAGCCTCCTCGCTGGCTCGATTCCATAATGGGAATGACTTGGGTGGATGTGAGTTGGTTCATGGGGAACTGGCGCGTCTGGATGCCATGCCAAAGTCGCGCTGAGAAACGCGAATAGCGAGAGGAAGGCGAGGAGGAGCTCCATGGTCAAGGAAATGGATCACCTCAAAGCCATCAACTCTCAATTCTCCAAATTTCAAGAACAAATAAAATATCCAAGAATGAAGAATATTCTTGCTACACAAGAAAGTCCATCATCACAAAAAAGACCGGAGCTCCTGCAAGAGGACTTTAGCCCAAAAGGCCAGAAATCATTTTGTTCGTCTCCGACGAGTGGAATACATCCTATGGTTCTTAACGCTGTATTTCCTGTTATCCAGTTAGCCATTATATTAAGCATAAAGTATCTAGAACAGCCTTATTGACAAATTTGTCTGGGGTGGAGATCGAGATCCTTGTTGGGTCGTTGGTTTATCCGCTTTAGCCTGCATGGCGGGGTTGATGTCGTTACATGTGGGGGATCTTTCAGTCATGGGGCTTGATTTTAGTTGATGGTGATGCAATTTTCTACTTTGGGATTTTTGATTTGGGTTATTTCCGCGTGCGATTTTATGAAATGAAAAAAATTCAGACTGGTTTCCTCTTGGCCATCTCTCCTTTTCAAGACCATTCTTGCTACTTCAAATGGAAAAAAGCCAATTGCCCCTCCAACTTTTACACTGACCTTTGCTAATGCCCCCAAAAATGCATGATATTTCGTTATCCGCCTATCAACACCCGGCTGCATTCTCGTTGTACTTTCCATGAAAACACAATAAAACTCCAGCGTCCTATCTCAGCCCGTTTTGCTTGTTTCCTCTGCCTTCTTCGGGGATTTCTTCATGAGTCGTTGAATGTGTTCAAGCTTTTTCATTTTCTTTACCAAGGGATTGGTGTCCATAGTCGCCTTAAACTCTTGGAACTGGAGGAATTCCCGGTATGCCTTATCCTGCAACGCCTTTCCTTTCTCAAAATCCCTGAATGCTTGATGTTCTTTGTAGTTCGCGTTGTCATCTTTCATTTCCTGAAATTCCTGAAGGGCGAGATACTCTTTGTATGCTGAATTCTTGTCCTTGGTCTTCTCAAACTCGTTGACTGCATGGTATTGTTGATATACGGGATTTTCGGTCCTGGTGGCTTGGAACTCTTGGAGGGCGATGAACTCTTGGAACAGTGGATCATTTTTGCGTTTCATTTCTTTGAAGTGCTTCAAGGCCATATATTCTTGGTAACTCTCGCTGTCGTGTTTTGCTTCTTCGAAGCTTTGTACTGCGAGGTACTCCTGGTAGCTTTCGTTATCTTCCTTAGACTTTTCAAAGTTTTCCAGGCGGTTGAGCTCATCATAGGCGGCTGTCAAATCGTCGAGGCATCCTTCTTCCTCCCCTTCATCCTCCCCTACATCCTCTAATTCATCATCTACTTGCTCTTCTTCTTCATCTTCCTCCTCTCCTTCTTGCTCCGGCGTTTGCGCTAAATCCACGATACTTTTAGTATGGTATTGCCTCCGGGAATTGTCGTTTTGAACGCGCAATATCCTGTCCGCTAACCAACTATGGAAGTACGTATACTTTGCCTCCGAAAAAGACCAATAGGGGTGTTTGGTTTCTCGTTCGACCTTGTACAACGCACAGATCTTCCACCATAAGTTTTTGCTGAGTCCAACGTCAATTGCCCTTTGGATGTTCTCATCAGTTATAGAAGTCTTCTTATCGTCGGACCAAGCCAAGAATAATACACAGAGAATATCGGTCTGCGGATTTGGGTTTTCCTTCCTTTTCTTCTCCGCGGCTGCAATACGAGGATCTTCAGCGCGGCGTCTCTTAATCCAATCCGGCACCTCATCTTCTCCATCATGGGACCTCTTTGGCGCCATCGTAATATTAGAAAATAGAGGACTGGGATATGCTTTCGTGAGGATAATCAATAATTTCGTGTGTTTGGATGTAGAAATGAGGCGTGGGGATTGAACTGAGTCTGAGGTTACGGGGTGGTGGTCGTAAACTAAAGATCAAAAGTGAGCATGCTAAAAGGGAAATAAGAAATTCACTTGAAGCACTTACTTGAATAAGATGGTAAGGTGAAGTCTGTAGTCTCCGACAAGAGCCAGGAGTACTGGGTATTTTAAGTGAATATTCGTAGTATTGGTATGTGAAGAAGCCGTGAGAGGAGGCACACTAAAGATACGAATCAGCAAATGACAAAAGAATAGTTTTGTATACTCACAAGTATTAATGCAGATCAATTGAAAGTCTCTCGCCAACCAGCATTGACAAATAACAAGTTCTCCGCTCTGGTGTTTCTGGTGTTGGTGTTGTTGAAGCCCGTTGATGATAAGACTGAATAGGATGATATCAAAATGAGAAGGATAGCCACCAGAATACCAAAGGTGAGCTCTGGCTGGATGCGCTTTACAGACTCTGAAGAACTTTGATGAAACTTCGTGGGGAATTGATGCTTGCTCAAATGGAATTCTCAAAAAGAATCACCGGTATTCTTTGATCTTGTTTGTATTAAGAGGAATGAGATGCAGATGGATGGAAGTTTGGGTTTCGAAGATGAAGTGGGAGCTCTCAACTTCAAGGAAGCAAGCTTGCTGGCTTGTGGTTAAACGAAGCGAAGGGCGGCTAGAGAAGTGAAGCTTCTTAATAATGAACTCAAGATATGACATCAATTATTGTACCCACCAAAGTGTGCAACATTCAAGCTAGTGAAAGCTCCACGCTACCTATAGAGACCAGTTCTCAATCAAAGCCCCAAGAAGACGATTTTGATATCCCGTTTCTGTCAAAAGTTAGCTCTCGTGAGATATAGTGGTATTTCACCATGAAATTGAAGTACTTTAATGACTGAGCTGAGCTACTTAGAAACAGGAAATCCGAATTCTCCTATCACTCTATGAAAGAAAAGCTACTTAAATAAGTGCTCATGTTAGATGAAGCTGATATACTCATTTGTCTTGGACAACAGGTTTCCAATTCTATCTCGAACACTTGCCTATCGGTTTCGCATTCCGTGAAGAAGAGAAATATAAATTCCTTGAGATCAAAGTCGCATAACTCTATTCAAACGATGCCCACTCCCCAAAAGTCAGGTACAAAATAGAGGGGTGAGAGACAAACCTTTGTCAACCTCCGCTAAACTCCCCAAACCAAAATCCCCCACCACACCAAAAAGAATTCATAGCCAACGCAACACATATCACCTGACAACTACCTCATTAAAGAGTGCAGAAAGGAATGCAACTGCCGTGAATCGAACACGAACCTCCACCTCACTCGTCTTCCGGAGAAGACTTGGAAGGGTGGAATCCTAACCATTGGACCACAGAAGCTTTTTATTCTTAGCTGTTTCGGTGGTCACTATTTCACCTCTTATTCATTTCGGTGAGATTTCCCCCGAAAAAGACCATTGTTGAACTGGCGGGGTTAGTGGGTCATTAGGTGGAGATGAAGTGGAGAAAGAGGGGTGTTGTTTACATGCTTCATTACTTCACGATTATTCTATACCATACATTTCCAACACGTAAACAAGATATTAACAAGGATTTGAAAGACTTGGAAGGGAGTCTGCTGTAGATTTAAGAGGGGTTTGAATCGGATGTACTGTTTCTATCGCAGGGTGGTGGGCCGTTCAATTACTAGAGCTAAAATCTTCCATACGATACGCTCATTTTCTACCAATTTTCAGTTCATAACTCCCATAATTGATTCGGTCTTTACTTGCTAGTCAACGGAATCATCGAGTAGCTTTTTATCAGTTGAATTATGAAATCCTTCCCCAACAGTCTAGTGAATAATTAGAATTGAAACTCTCGAAACCCCAAGCAACTACCATTGATTCTCTAAAAAGGATACTCACTCACGTCTGGAATAGCCAATCTCCATCCCTCAAGGAATGTTCAAGTTCAAACATATGGAAGTTTCGCAGGCCACTCCGACTTTGAAAATGTACAAAGTGATATCGTAAGACCACTTACAGAGAGAAAAATATAGTAGCTCTTGAATAGATCAATCAATTTCTCCGTCAATTTCTCCGACACACTCTTCCCAACTCGACGACTGAAGAAAGAGTAAGAAGGAAAGGGCAAAGGTATAAGGGCCCAACAACCCCACAAAAGAGCATATTTCGTGGGCCTCAACTAATCCTCTCGAGTACCAGCTAGCCAGTGAAAACAGAGGGCAATACCAACCAACAAGGAAGATGCGATTTGAACAAAACGGCTGGTAATACCGATGCCCATAATCAGATTGTGACCAAGTAGAGAGGACTCTAAAACAACCCATAGATAGCCTCGTTGAAGAGGCAGAGAATATAGTTCAAACCAGTATACTGACGAGAGTACCCCCTAGAACCAGATACTTGCGCGAAAGACTTGTGCATATCAAGATCTTTGAGTTTGAGAAACAGAGAACACCTGTAGAAAATAAAAGAACAAGACTTCCAAAGAGCAAACAACGCAGCGTAGCCTCTTCACCATCGCCAGTATCTCCTCGCTGATTAAACACCAGGCAAACCAGGCAGCAAGTCTCCGTTTGCACCTTCCTCCTCAACACCAAAGAAGATAATCTCACAAAAAATACAAAACAAACCTCAAAACGACAAAAAAGAAATCAAACTACAGCTGAGGGGGTTCGAACCCCTGTCTCCTGCTACTTATCTCATCCAAGGGAGGAGAATCCCAAGGACTCTAATGAAATGGGAAGCAGACCAGTTCTAGGAATTGTGTTAGCGAGCCGAAACTTGAGAATTTGATGCGTGCAAACTTACAACCACTACTACACAGCTGTCTTTACCATTGCACCAAAGTGACTTGCTTTTTTGACCCGAAAAGTTGTTATTTGGTCTTTTGAAGGGAGCAAGGTAAAGTGGGCCTATTGGTTTGTTTGCTCCTTCCTTATAGACCTATTTCGGGTCTAGATCCGGGTGATACAAAGTTCGGCTATGATAAGCGCGGAGGCTTTCCGATAAGAGATTTTGATTTGCAAGAGGGCGAATTCCATAACGACAAATACAGTCAACAGCTCAACATGTTTAGAGACGATACCATGTTCCCTCCTCACCTTCCCCAGGACTCCAATACAGAGCATCCAGACGAACCTCCTCCCCTCCCACATACCCACACAAACGACACCTTTGACGATATCTTCGGCTCCGAGCCCCCCTCTCCAACCCTACAACCCAACGCATTTGCGCCCGAAGGAATCTGGCATACTACAGGTGGCAACTCCGAACCCTCGGATATACCACGTCTGCGAGAGAAACACGAGACGGAAGGCTACAGAGATGGCGTCACGAAGGGGAAAGGTGAGACGGTACAGACGGGCTTCGATGAGGGGTATGGTCTTGGTGCTGTTCTTGGGCTGAGGATTGGTAAGGTTTTAGGGATCTTGGAGGGGTTGTGTGGTGCTGTTACTGCAGGGTCGAAGGGGGATAATGGAGGGGAGTGGGAGGGAGAACGGGTGAAGGTTCTGGGATTGTTGGAGGAGGGGAAACGGGAATTGAAGACTGAGAGTCTTTTTGCGGTTGAGTGGTGGGGGGAGGATGGGATTTGGAAGTTCGAGGTCCCTGGGGAGATGAAGGAGAGATGTGAGGTTGTTTTTGATGATGTTGCTGGGGCGCATCCGTTGGTGAAGAAGTGGGAGGCGACTGTGGAAGCGGAGGTGAGGAAATGGGGGGTTGATTTGTCCTTGCTGGAAAACGAACATCACACCGACCAACACACAGCGGGTTCGATTGTCAACAACGCCGAATCTGGATCACCCCCGAAACTGGGGGGTCAAATGCAGGAACTCAGTTGGTGAAGGGGTCTCCTCCCCTTGCATTTTACCTGCACTTTACTCGCATTGACGACCACCAATTGCAGGTCTTCGTTCCGCGCCGGTAACCATGGAAAGCTTGTTGAATGAAAAGCTTTTCCTAGCCGCTTGGGATATTGGTTGGGTCGGATAACGGGAGTCATTAGTTTGGAGAATTGTACGCCATGATGCTCGAGCACACACATTGAAGAATTACCACCGACCAGAACTGCTGCCTGCTCTTCCGGCTTTGTGGAAATCCAAGAGGCATGAGGGTTTTTCTTTGGATACGAAATCCGGAGGTGGCGGAAAGAACCGAGTTCAGTTGTGGAACAACAAGCTTTCTTGCTTTCTTGGAAGGGCATGTTGAAAGCACCTTGTGGGACACACGGCCAAGGAATACGAGATCTCCACATTGTTCCCAACAGGGCATCATGGACTTCCCAGTTTGGGCCGCAGTCATCACTAACCAGAAGCAGCTTTGAGGGTAGGGGCCTTGACCCATTTCGGTGATAATCGGCAATCTAAATGTGACGATGGATCTTGAGAAAAAAGTCTTGATTCTTTGACGTGAGAAATTCTCGGCTCGGCATGGAGAGAACTCGGTATTGATAGAAATACAGTCAGACTGCCGGCATATCGGCTCTGCAGTGTTTTAATAAGTGTCCAAATCTGCCGTACAACAATTTTGGAAGTTGCAGTCTTGAAATCTGTGCACCAACTGCAACCGCCTGCGCTATATGCGTCAGGAACTGTTGATCCTCGGCTGCAGAAGCCCCCTATTTTCCATCTGATCCCAGCATCTCGTGGAGCATGCCCTGGCAAATGACCGCATTTGATCAACCTTCAACCGCATCTGACGGGGAAAAGAGGTTTGGATGCAGTTTGCATGCATCCTGAACTCCCGCATGGAGATTAAAAGTTCTAAAAATGAATAGATGGTCCAACATGACACTGGAAAGCCCCCTGTTGGAAGGGAGAATGTATGATCAAGTTCCATTGTAAATTATGTAGATTTTCAGGTCGGTCTGTGTTGTGGTTCTCTCGTGGTCACTGGCCTCTGAGGACCCCGTGCAGATCTATGCTTGAATCCCGTCAATCTCATTTTTCAGTTCAGGGGAACAGAACCGACTGACAGCCGGACGTATCCGTATGCCGTGCCTTGACCTGGCAGTGGCGATGACCCTGCTAGTCCTTTGCATCTTGCTGGGAAGGCACGAAGGCACGAAGGCACGAAGGGACTTTGGTGTTTTGGTGTTTTGATGTTCGCTTGCTCCACTGATTGGATTGGCCTTGTTGACTCGCGCCTGCCCGTCATTGACATCCCGAAGCGCTGGTTGGCTGGACCTGGAACTTGAACATCGCGACTTCCCCCCTCTCGCCTCTCGATACGAACTTTGATGTCAGGGGATTGCCTAAAAGTCGGCCCCATGCAATGTTCCCCTCCTTGTCCACCTCTTCCTCTCTTCTTTTTCCTTCACCCGTCCAACACCTCATAAACAACATTCGTTACCTATCCAACTACCTCACTACCTCACTACCTCACTACCTCACTGCTCGTCAGCATTCTTATGTGTGAGATCCAATCACCTCGGATCTCCTAATTCCTGTCTTTACTGCCCAACCTACAACTACTCCCTCGATTCCTGATTATCACCAACATTCCTCTGATACCACGACCCTACATCCTATTTTGACTCGGGGGGTGACGTCTGTTTGTTAATACCTAATAATACCCGCAAGTGAGTCTCGGTGCAACCACTCTGCTCTGTTTACCTCCGGTGCCAAACTTCAGACGGGCACCAGCACACAACTTGTACTTTTTTTGTCCGGTCCCCAAGATGCACCTTCAACGTCCAACACTGCCGCCAAGAGGCTGTGTAACACTGTTGGCCAAAGCTGGCTGTGTTGCTCTGTTTGGCCAGCACAAGTGTGCCTCAGCCGAGGGGCACAATTCACCAAGCCCACTTGGATACAAGTATTTCTTGTGCTGAACAACCTTGTTTGATATCTGCATCCTCTCTTTCTACCATCTCCTCCCACTTCCCATCATCTCAATCATCGATCCTCAATTGACCAGTTTACAGTACCTTTTGCGCAATCATGAAGACTACTCTTTTCACTCTCGGCTTTGCCGCCACCGCTTCGGCCAACATAATCTTTAATTACGCCCCTTTGAAATGTAATACCACCAGCACACAAATGTACCATGGCTGTCTTCGCGGTCAAGATTGTACGGAACAGGGAGAGTAAGTTTGATGCATTCCACCTTCTGGAGGTTGCCAATACTGACGAACTTCCAACAGTTGTGTAGCACTCGAGAATATCAAATACCCCATGTCCTTTGGCGCTTCACCAAGTCTTCAACTCCGCGCCGATGTCTACTCTATTGATGGCACTTGTGGTCCAGCCAACGGAAACACAATCTGCGATCCAAACAGCAAGGCTTATACTGGTGGATGTTGTTCGGTATGTCGAGGTTTTCTGGTGAGATATCAGCAAAATGCTAACCTGTTCAATAGCAATATGGATACTGTGGAAACACTGTCGACCATTGCGGTACCGGTTGCACTTCTGGATGCACAACTACAACTGCCCCAACCACCCCAATCACACCTCGAGCGGACGGACGATGTGGGAAGGTGAGAGAACTTTGGAGATTCGCAGAATACTGGAAAGGATGTTTCACTGACTTGCTTAGGATTTCGACAACACCACCTGTGACCCCAATGGAGCATTCGGTGGCTGCTGCTCATCATTTGGGTAAGTTTATTTTCTGCTACCTCCCTTCAACTCCTTCAACCCCTCATTGCCACATACATACCATTTAAAACTTACACATAATCCCCTCCCAAAGTTACTGCGGGTCCACGGAAGGTCATTGTTTAGCATCAAACGGATGTCAGAATGGATGCACAGGAACCCCTGCCACAACCCCAGTCCCAACAGCACCAACTACCCCTCGCACTGATGGAAGATGTGGAACTGAATTTGGTGGTGCTACGTGCGATGCCAATGGAGCATACGGAGGATGTTGTTCCCAATACGGGCACGTTATATACCATCTTTTACTCACCTATAAAACAATTGAAGATTCCAAGCTAACTTGCCAGAAACAGTTATTGCGGAAAGACAGACACTCACTGCCTCAAGGCAAATGGATGTCAACTTGGCTGCACTGATGGAACAACTTCAGCAGCTACAACCAGCTCCGGCGAGCCTGTTATCGCTCCAGCAACATCAACAGCCCCACCTCAAGCTACAGCCACTGCCGCTGTCACCACAGATGGATCTTGTGGTAGCACCAATGGAGGAACAGTCTGTGGAAACTGGGCAAATGGAAACTGCTGCTCCATGTATGGTTTCTGGTAAGCTTATTCCAACCCCAAGTTGAGACCTCGGGATTGACATCCGTAGTGGATCTACCAGCGCTCATTGCGGAGCCGGATGCCAATCTGGAAACTGCCTCAATGCCCCAGTTGTCTCTGCCCCAGGACCAAGTCCTGCACCAGTCGCTGCCAACAAGGGATCATTCAAGGTCGTCGGTGATTCTGGTGTCCCAGCCATGCACGCCGCTCTCATGCCTAATGGACGTGTGATGTTCCTCGACAAATTGGAGAACTACACTCAACTCAAGCAGCCAAATGGTTACTATGCCATGTCTTCCGAGTATGACCCAGCCACCAACCAAGTCGTCCCTCTTTCATACACCACCAACGCCTTTTGCTCGGGAGGTGTGTTCCTTGCTGATGGTCGTGTCATTTCTGTTGGTGGCAATGGACCTTTGGACTGGCTAGACCCTAACATCAAGGATGGTTTTGATGCAATCCGATACTTGGGTAGATCTTCATCCGATGCCAGCCTCAACGGCCAAAGCTGGAGCGAACCTGGAAACAAGCTTGCCAGTAAGAGATGGTATGCATCTGCACAAACCATGCCTGATGGAACCGTATTTGTTGCCTCTGGAAGTTTGAACGGACTTGACCCAACTGTCCTCGCTAACAACAACCCAACCTATGAAGTCCTCAGTCCTGGTGCTGTTACCCAAGGCAAGAACATTGCCATGGATATTCTCACCAAGAACCAGCCATACTACATGTACCCATTCGTTCATCTCCTCAATGATGGTAGTCTCTTCGTCTTCGCCTCCAAGTCTTCCCAAATCTTCAACGTCGGTACCAACACCATTGTCAAGGAGCTCCCAGATCTCGCTGGAGATTACCGAACCTACCCCAACACTGGTGGTAGCGTCTTGATGGCACTTTCAAGCAAGAACAACTGGGCTCCAGATGTCATCATCTGCGGAGGTGGTGCTTATCAAGATATCACTTCGCCAACCGATCCAAGTTGTGGCCGTATCCAACCTTTGGCTACTGACGCCAAGTGGGAGATGGACTCTATGCCTGAAGGCCGTGGTATGGTTGAGGGTACATTGTTGGCCGATGGTTCTATCGTCTGGCTCAATGGCGGAAACCGTGGAGCTCAAGGTTTCGGACTCATGGACACACCAACTCTTGAAGCACTCTTGTATGAGCCAACCAAGCCCCTTGGACAACGATTCAGCACTCTCGCAAGCTCTGAAATCGCCAGATTGTACCACTCGGTCGCCCTCTTGCTTCTCGACGGTACTCTCATGGTCACCGGATCCAACCCAGTTGAGATGCCTAAGCTTACTCCAGATGCCAAGGATCCTTATGTGACTGATTTCCGTGTTGAGATTTACACACCACCATACCTCCAAGGAGACAATGCCAACAAGCGTCCTACCAACATTGCCATCTCTTCCCTTGCCATGCAGGCCAACAGCGGTACCTTCAAGATCACCTTTACCGCGCCAGCCAATGCAAAGGCAGTCAAGGTGTCGTTGTACCACGGTGGATTTGTCACTCACTCTGTGCACATGGGACACCGTATGTTGGATTTGGACACCACCGGCTTCACGGCAGGCGCAACTCAGCAGAGTATCACGGTTACTGGGCCACCCAACAGCAACGTTGCGCCACCTGGACCATACGTGGTGTATGTGCTTGTTGATGGTGTACCAGGAATCGGACAATTCGTCTCTGTTTCGTAGAGAGGGGGGGTTGTACGCATTGATTGAGACATGGTATTGATGAAAACGTGGGCCAATGGCGGCGTCTTGGGGGGTGGCGGCTCAGTTCTTTTTTTGATAGTTAGCTAGATTGAAAAGCAAAAAAAGGATTAAATTAATCATGATGACTATGGTGATTTTGCGGTGAGGTGTTCTTTTACCTGTGCTTTTATGAAATTATAGATAGGATGGGAGGATGAGAGCTGTCCTCGTTGCGTTCTCGGTTCTGGGGTCATTCGAGGGGAAAAAGTGTTACGGAATCAATGTTATTAAGCGCTTGGCGGGGGGAGACATGAATCCAGTAACGATGCAATGTGTACTCAATAAAGTTGGTGTTGTCGAAATGAGAGTCGAAATGAGATGGTGGATTAATGGAGGTGGTTGGGGAGACACTTGAGATGAGGTTCTCCAGCCAGCCCAGCCTCGTCCCCGCAGGTCGCCAATTACAGGGCTGAAACGCTCAGTTCAGACGCTGTTAGGAGTACGGAATCGCGCGCGTCAAAAGAGGGGTTGGTTTTCAAAGGGGTTGCACGCGATCATGGGTTGTCCCCTATACCTATAGGAGGTAATAGTAATGAAGGCAAATGCGATGGCGATGGCGATTCTTACGCGGAGAAATCATTTTTCACTGTAGAGAAAATCCTTGAGAATTCTGGAGCTGACTTTGGCCCCCAAATTCCGTGGTGTTTTACTCGGAAGGATTTTGGAGACATTATGCATTGCATAGCTAGGGTGTTGGGGAGGGCTACAGGTTACAGGTTACAGGGGCGTGATAGGGCTCATGCAGTGGGTTGCAGTGGGTATGCAGAAGCTGTCGGACTTTGGGCCAGTGAGAGGAGCGCTGGCGGGTGCTGGAGGGGGATGGGAACCCCGCTTTCTTGGGGGGCTGTTGGTGTTTGCGGGTGGGATGTGTGTGAGATTGCCCAAGCTGAGGTAGCCTACGGCGGGTTTTGTTCAGCTGAGAAGGAGGATGTGCTGATTTCTAGAGGTGAGTTTCTTGCTTCTTCTTCTTCTTTACAGTCAGATATACGGAGAGAAAGAGAAGAGAAAAGGGAGACGAGGCTGATACTGGTGAAGTAGATTGAGATTGTTAAGCTGTCGATTGTTACCAATTGACCGAGTACGACTTCGTTACTGCTTCGATTCCCTTCCCACAAGCACGATTACAAAAACAACACAGCCTTTACGAAAGAAAGACAGACTACAGACAAGATGTCTCTCGATCCACGCGACTCCCGTCGAAGAGGACGCTCCAAGTCCCCAGGTCGTCGAGAAGAACGCTCACACTCCCGCGTTCGAGTCCCCTCTCCTCCCGAGGATCCCCGTCGGGGATACGAATATGAGGAGCGACGAGAGAGAACTCGAGATCCCGCGCAGATTGTTACTGCTGAGCCGAGATATGGTGCTGCAGGAGGTGTGCGAATGCCGGAGCGGGATGCTTATGCTGTTCCGGGCGCCTTTGAGGATGATGAGAGGGATGTGAGGGATGTTAGAGATAGGGAGAGGGAGAGAGAAAGAGGATATGAGAGTAGAGGAGGAAAGGAATATGAGAGTAGAGGAGGGAAAGAATATGGGTATGAGGGCGTGAAGGGGTATGCGTATGAGAAGGAGAAGAAACCTGTTTATCGGGATGAATATGGCAGAGAGACCAGTCCGCCGAAAAGTAGTGTTTCCCGTTATGAGGAGGATAAATATAAGGGGGAGAGAGGAGGAAGAGATAGTAGGGATGCCTTGCAATACGAGGACGACAAACATACTCGTGGTCATGGAGGTTCTTTCAGTATTGCTACTGGCCATTCCCGGGTGGAGGCTGGTATCAATATTGGTCATGGTCATGATAAGAGGGAGAAGAAGAGCAAATATGATGATGCTGATTTGGCTTATGGTAGTCCTCCTGGTGGTGGAGCTATGCAGGCGTATGCGGAACCCAAGAAATGGGAGTATGCTCAGCCGGATGAGAAGATCAGTTATTCAAGGAGGACGGAGACGACAGCCTATGATGCTAGGAATGCTAGTCCACCGAGAGGATATGGCCGAGATTCGAGGGACCCGAGAGATCATCGAGAGTCACATTCAAGAGACCCAAGAGACCCAAGAGACTCTCGAGGAGAATTACGAGATCCTAGAGATTTACGAGACCCACGAGATGCGAGGGATCCCAGAGACTCGCGAGACTCGAGACATCACGAGCGACACGGCAGTTCTACATACGCCTCCGACTCTGCACGATCTTCCAAGAATCATATTGTCACTGTCGAGCCAGGAGCTCGACGACGAGATGCTTCTCCAAACCCAGCAGCAGCAGGTCTGGCACCAAGAATGCATAGTCTCTCCGTTTCAACAGGTCATCATGGCGGTGCTTCAATGTCTCTTGCCAATGCCCCAGGATCTCCTCTTCTCGAAGCATATCACGGAACTTACCAATCTATATCCCCCATGCCATCCCCTCTACTCATGGCATCACATTCTCATTCTTCGGATATAAACTACATTGAAGCCATCTCTCCCCTCAACTCAGATGACGAACGTCGAGGCGGAAGCAAAAAATCCCGCCGTACAGCACGATTCCATGACCCAGAAGAAGAAGCAACCATCCTAGCCAAAGCATTGAAAGGCGAGAAACACGCCCCAGATACCAGACCACTGATTGATATTCTCCCTGGTCTCACTCATGAACAAGTCCTTGAATTACGAGTCGAGTACAAGAGGATTGTCAAGACTGGAAATGACAAGAAAGGAGTCAATATCGCAAAACACATCAAGCTCCGTCTCAAAGGGGAAGATGCTTCTCTCATGAAAGCATGTTACGCCGTCGCCCTTGGACGCTGGGAATCCGAAGCCTACTGGGCAAACTTCTGGTACCAAGGCGAGAAATCTCGTCGAGAACTGCTCATTGAATCGCTCATGGGACGAACCAACCGCGAAATTCGAGAGATCAAAGCTGGATTTTCGGATAAGAAATACTCTGATTCCTTGACGAAATGCATGAAGACCGAACTTAAAGAGGATAAGTTCAAGAAAGCGGTTTTGTTGGTACTTGAAGAGAAGAAGATGGAGGAGGGTAGACATGGAGTTGATCGCAGGTTGGTGGAGGATGATGTGCATGATTTGCATGATGCGGTGAGGAGCGAGAAAGGGGGCGAGACGAAGATGATCAATATTATTGTTGTGAGGAGTGATACCCATCTTAGGGAGGTGTTGAAGGTGTATGAGAGTATGTATCGTGCGAATTTTGCTCGAGAAATGCTTAACAAGAGTGGTAACCTCGTTGTAAGTCCCCCTTTCCCCCCTCCACCTTTCCCTCTATCCGACCGAACTAACAAGTCTCAGGGCGAACTCCTAGCCCACATCCTCAACGGCATAATCAACAAACCCGTCCGCGATGCCCTCCTGGTCCATCACGCTCTCTCCCTTTCCTCGCGCGACTCGATCCGAACGGAGTTACTCATCAGCAGACTGGTGAGATATCATTGGGATCGTCCGCATATGGAGGCTGTTAAGAGGGAGTACCGCAATCGGTATTCGGTTGAGATGCAGGATGCGGTTGCCGAAGGGACCAAGGGGGATGTGGGACACTTTTGTGAGATGCTTTGTGTTAGGAGGATGGGGGATGAGGTTAGGGAGGTTGGGAGGGAGGGGGTGAAGAAGACGTTTTTTGATTGAGGGGTTTGGGGGGTTGATACTCTGAATCTGGGGGTGAGTGGGTGGATGACTTTGGGGGATTTCTTGGAAAAATATACGTTTTTTTGGGTGCGATCTTTACGTTATTGGATGGCGGGGCGAGGGAGGAATATGATTGGAATTTGAAGGGGAGATTGAGAGATTGGGAGATTGGGAGATTGGGAGATTTGGGGTTGATGATGGGATGGATAATTATGATGTTGATGAAGCTACTGGTTCCAATTTTTCGATTCTAAAATTTACAAGTTTACATGCTTCAATTTCCAAGTGCTGTCGGTCTTGCGATATTAAGTTATAGGCAACCCTCCTTATTTTCGAGTACGCTATTTGTAGATTACCTACTATTCCTAGGCTAGTATAATAAGACAGTTCAAAGTGTTCTAGAATTGTAGCTATTCATAGGTAACCTCTTTAGAGTAGCTAACGATTAACTATAACTTTTAATCTAGAATAGCTATATATATATTTATTATTAAGTAACTCGTAGCTTACTTAACAGCTTGCTTATAGCTTACTTATAAAGAGTTAGATAACTTAAGAGAGAGTATTTAATATTCTTCTATTTTCTAGAATAATATAATTATTATTATTCTTACGCTACGTAGGCCGTAGGCTAAGCTCTAAGAGTAAGTAGTATATCTTCTATTCTAGTTTATAAAGCCTTTTAGCTCGTTCTTCGTCGCTTCTTAAGCTTTCTCTTAAGTATATAACACTTCTTACTAGGTTCTACTACTGTCTATTCAAAGCTTGTCTCTCTAACTTAGTAATATAAAAGGTAGTAAGTTAAAGAACTTAACTGTTAAAGTGTATATTAGTAGTATAAGAGCCGTAGCTAGCTCTAGCGCTCTTTAAGCGCTCTCTTAGAACTACCTAAGCCTAGGTCTTATCTTTTAGTATACCTCGGCTATCTCCTCCTCTTTCTCTCTCTCTCTTACTTCCTTCTTATTCTCCTCTCTGTCTTTCTCTAGTAGTTCTAGCGCGAGTCTATACTTCTAGAGTCTTCCTAACCTAAGCAGCTAAGTAGTAATTCTTAGTACTAGCTTCCTATCTACTAGTGCCTCTCTTAGTTCTCTAAGGTTTCTAATCCGCTTTCTAAGAGTTTTTACTAGTGCTTCTCTTTCTTATAATATCTTATAGTAAAATAGTATAAGGTGCTCTACTATATCTCTACTACCTACGTATCTATACTATAGTATAAGTTAGTCTAGTACTCTTCTTAAAAAGAGGAAGACGTTAAGCTCTATTACTCCTGTTTATACTTATATAAGTAGCGAACTCTTCGCTTTAGTAAGTCCTTTATAAACCTTCTATAGCTTCTAATCGTCGAGGTCTATCTTATCTAATACTTCTATATATTATATAGAGTTCTTCTCCTAGATTCTCTTCCTCTAGGCTTCTAGGTGCTTTTTCTATTTTTTAAGTATAGTATTATACTCGAACCTCTCTCTCTCTATTCTCTACTTTCCTTTCTACTCTTGTCTTACTCTCTAGAAGTATAGTATTACCTTTTCTACTTTTAATAGCCTCTCTCTTCTTCTTCTTAGCTACGCGGCTATAGCTATATACTTATAAGCGTTTTAGATTAGCTTTCCTAGTTTAGACGCTTAAAACTTTCTTTTAAACGCGGCTACTTTTAGATTAAGATAGAGGTTATATTATAAATCACGTTTTACGTAGTAAGTAGTCTAGATAGCGTTCTAATAGAATAAGATATAACGTCTAGGAAATAGAAGGTAATATAGAAGAGGATCTATAGTATAGAGGTATTTAGAATTCTAGGATCTTACTATTAGAATAATATTAGGAATTACGTAATATATATCGCTTATATTACCGAGTAATATAGGCGATATATCGATAGTATTAATAAGCGATATAAGCGATATACTTAGAAAACGAAGGTTTTATATAAGACTAGTACGTCTGCTATTAGATAGAAGCTTTGTACTTAACTTTAGTTATTAATCTTATTATCTTATTTTATATTCTTAATATAAGTAACGAGTTTACTTCTAAGTAAATACTTCGGCGTATCTGTACTTCTTACTTATATACTAACCTTTAAAACTTAGTTACCTTTATTTAGTTTATTTAAGTTTCGTTATACTTTAAGTACCTGCTTAGAAGTTTAGTCGCTATAGCTTTAGTAACCTCCGCCGCGGTAGCTAGTCTAAATACTAGTTAAGTTAACGTTATAAGAATATCTAGAAGTACTACTAGAGAGACTACTACTAGTATATAATCAGCTAGAAACGATAATAATATTAGTATACTAGACGTCTCCGAGCCTTATAAGGTCGAGTACTTAAGTCTATTAAAGTTAAGATACTAGACACGTATTATAGAAAGTATAAGAAACTTAACTCGTTTCTTCTTTAAATAGATATCTACTTTAATTTTAACTTAGATAAATTCGAAGGTAATTATAACTTATAAACTATCTTCGCTATTTTCTATCTAAGGGAATTAGTATTAGAATAGGCTTAGCTATATTTAGAAGACTTTTTTAAGAATAAAGATAAAGACGGAAAGATAGAATTAACTAAGACTATATTTAAATCTTAGAAGAGATTTAAGATAACTATTAGAAAAGTCTTTAGAGACTTTAATATAATCTAAACTACTATATATAAGCTCTTAGATTTATACTAAACTAGATTAGTAATAGATTATACTAATAAATTCTAATATTATAGAACGAAATCGGGATAGAATACTATTACTCTTATAGAACTCTTTTATAGAGGATTAAAAGTATATATTTATAAGAAGATAGTTAAATAAAACTTATTATTTAAACTATTATAGATATAATAGAGAAGGTCGTCTAGCTAGATAACCGACTATATAAATTTAGAAAGAGTAACTCTAGATATAGAAAGAGAAGTAAAGAGTCGAGAAAGTAGAAACACGTCTATACTAATAAATATAGTAAGAAGACGAACGCTATATAGAAAAAGACCTTTCTAAAGAAAGAAGAACTTTTCTAGAAGAAGCGAAATCGTCGACGTAAGTAGAACTTATATTATAACTATAGCCTTTTTAGCTATAGAGTAAATAAGTATAGTAAGAAGAAGGACTTTAAAGAGAAGAGATAGGTTAATACTACTGTTTAAAAAGAAGTAGTCTTACTTAACAAAATCGAACTTATAGACAAAGAGCTTAAAGCTAGAGAATATAGTATATAGATTAAATAGATACTATATATATAATAATAGACGTTATATATCTATAGCTAAATAAAGGAATTAAGTTATAAGTTAGTAAGGTTTATAATAATAATAATAATAATAGAGATCTACTTCTTAAGAAATATTATAATATATAGTTAGAAATAGAATACGAATTATATAATAGAACTATCAGGAATTGATCGGAATTAGAATTGCCGAGTCTACGTGCCGAATAGGATACGATACAGATGTTGTTTTAGGTTTTGGAAAAGCTAGATAGCTTCTAGACTTACTATTGTCCGAACCTCTTGTAAATAGCTGCCTCCTCTCTATTAGGAAAGACTAATTTGGTCTTTTCCTTCGTATTAGAGCCTAGTATTCGGATATGTCATTCTATCGAACGCACTTCTATATACCTCTTATATAGTAGTATCCGTTTCGTGCTATTATATTAAAAGACCAAATTCGACTCCGCTGAGGACGGCCTGTTATAATATCTTACTCGAGCGTGCTAGCGTACTTGCTTCGAATTCGATTCAGCCTAGATTCGGATCAGTATATCAACAACCTTAAATAGCTAGGTAATCAGAGACTACCTAGACGGCTAGTAATACCGGGGTTTAGTATCTAAATAGTTAGCTAGTAAAATCGTAGGCGATTCTTACGTTAATAGAAGTAGACTATGCTAAGTACTCTTAAGACTCCTAATAACCCTCTCTGTATAGGGATTGCTATATAAGATATAGATAGTCGACGATATACAGTTACCTAGAAGGCTCCTAAATCTACCCCTTAACCCCTCTAAACGGCATACGATATGCTAGAACAAGGAGAGACTCTAGGTCCCTCTAAAGCTCCGCTTAAGAGCGTTGAGCAACCTACTAGGGAAGCTAGTAGACCCCCCTCTAAAAGGTCTACGAACCACACTCGCACGCCTAAGAATAAAAGGTCCTAGAAAGGAAAGCAAACTACTTGAAACCCTAAAGACAACTAAGACTTTTCTAATACAGACGAGATATAAGACGTAGTATAAGGCTTAGAAGAAAAACTTTAAGATAACAACGATCGGTTTATATAGTTAGAATCAATTATAAGCGAACTTAGGAATTAAATCAGAGACTCTTAACCTTAACGATCCTGATCCGAGAACGACCCTCCTTCCCTTCTAAGTCCTATACCAGACCCCTTTCGCTTAAGAGATCCTGCCTCTAATACCTTCCCTCGACGGTAGACCACCCTACTCGACCCCGAAGGTAGTCCGAATCCTATCTGACCCGCGAAAAGCAAGATTATAGAAAAGATTAAACCCTTAGATAATAGTATATTATCTATATACCGATAATAGAAGATATTAGTACACGATAGACTACTAGTAAATGCCGATTATTATAATACAAGCTCGACTTAAAAGGCTCTTATATAGGGAATAACTACTAGACTTGCTAGGAACTACCTTAAGCCTAGATATAAGTCTAAATCGATTTATATTACTTTCTACGATTATTAAGATATAATTAAACTTTTAGATTTATATTTCTTAACTAGATACAAGATAGAGGATATATGGAACGCCTTCTAGGCCTTATAGATAGGTGGAAAGGATTATACTAGAGAAACGTTTACTAACTTTAGAGGTCGCTTTTCAAGTATAGCTATACTCAGAGGGATACTAGAGTTAGAACGGTTCTTCTATATATAGGAAAAGATTATACTATAGCTATGAAACTTAGCTACTATACTTAAGAGACGTTGGAACTATAACTTCGTCGAAATAGTAGTAGATCTTCTAGCCTTAGATAAGGAAAAACGCTGAAACGCTGAGTTATACACAGCTAATATAACTAAGCCAGTTAGTATAACTACTTCAGTTAAAAGGACTGCCTTTCAACCCTTATCTAGTATAACACTAAAACCCTCCCTACTTATACGAGGATCCTTCTCTACTGTTTAGACCACTTCCTAAACTTTCAAACCTACCTCGACTCCTAAACGCTAAAAGACTATGGATCGAGTCCTAGCTAGTATAACGTGTTACTACTATAGTAAGCCCAGATATTATAAACCCGATTACTCTTAGCTATCTAGTATTAAAGAGATAGTCTAGGAAGTAGACGAAGATAATATACAAGTCCTTGTAGAGTACTCCGATTTAGACCCGGATTAGAGGGAAAACGAGGCAGCCTAGGTAAAGACTTCTTTCTAAGCCTACGTAAATATAACCTATTAAACCTTGATCTTTCTAGCCTTATAGGAGGAAACCAATTCCTTATAGATACGACCCTTAGTATACACAGATACGGTGTTAAGTTACAAGCTTTGATAGATATAGAAGCGAACAGTTTTCTATTCTTAAATCGACCTTTAGCCCTACGACTAGCTTAATTACTAGGATTGTAGATTTAAAATTTACTATACTCGGTGCCTGTTCGTAGATACGATAGTAGTATTAAGAGTAAGGTAACGCGGTTTATATAGCTATATCTGAACCTAGATAGACGTTATATCTATAACTACCTCTTTATCGTCCTAAATCTTAGATAATAAGACTTAATTATTAGAAATAAATAGTTAAAACACTTTAAAATTCTTCTTAACCCTGCTAGGAATTAACTTATTTAGCTAGCCGAAACTCTATCGACTACTTACTTTGGAAAGGAGATCTTACTTTCTTTAACTTCTAGCTAGATCTAGAAGCCTTATTTAAATATATAGTCGGATACGAATAGAAGGGATTACACTCTTTATTAAGACGAAAAACGACGGAAGAAGGGTAAACTCTTAGCTAAGTTATTACTGTTATCTACGACTCTAACTCCTAACCTTTCTGCTTCCGACTCTGGTCTAAATCCCCTCCGACCTGTAAGTATAGCCTAGACGGATTAGACTACATACTTATTTATTAGCGAGATAAGTGCGAATGCTTTATATTTTGATATAAAACGACCTAATACCGAGTTCTTTATAACTAGTATCTACGAATTAGATCGGATTATTAAAGAGAAGTTAGCTCTGCTTATAGACGACGCTAAGACTATAGATCTGATATAGTTCTAACTCCCTAAATGTTATTTCTTATACTAAGATATATTCTTAAAGGTAGCCTTAGATAAACTTCCTCTTTACTATAAATATGATTATAAAATCACCTTAAATAAACTACTTCTTACCTTCTACTCCCTACTATATCGACAGTTAACTATAGAGCTATAAGCGACGAAAGAGTATCTTATCGATAATTTAAATAAAGGATTTATTATCAATAGTAATAGTTCTTTCGCCTTACTAGTACTCTTTATTAAAAAGCCTAATAGCGATAAGCTACGGTTCTATATCGATTATTAGAAGCTTAATACTCTTACCTAAAACGACCCCTACCCGATTCCTTATATCGACGAACTCCTTTCGAGAATAAGGAAAGCTAAGATCTTTACTAAGTTAGATATACGATAAGCCTTCTACTGTATCCGAATAGACCCTAACTTAGAAGAGATAACCACGTTTAAGACTAAGTATAGAATATATAAATATAAGGTCCTTCCTTTTAGACTCTATAATAGACCCGCTACCTACTAACGTTATATAAACGACGTCTTAATCGAATATCTAGATAACTTCTATATCGCTTACCTAGACGATATATTAATTTATTTAGACAGTATCGAAGAATATAAGGAATAAGTTAGGAAGGTCCTAAATCGGCTCTAAGAAGTAGGACTCTAAGTAGATATTAAGAAAAGCAAATTTAGTATTACCTAAGTTAAATATCTTAGTTATATATTAACTACGAAAGGACTCAAAGTAGACCCTAAGAAAGTAGAACCTCTATATAACTAGGTCCGACCTAGCACTATAACAGGTGTAAAGTCCTATCTAGGCTTTTATAGTTTCTATAGACAATTTATTAAGAACTTCGGCAAAATCGTAAAACCTCTAACTACTATAACGCGCCCTTCTAAGCCGTTTTAGTAGACACCTGAATACGAGAAAGCCTTCGAAGAATTACAGACCTAGCTACTCTTAGTTCAAGCTTTATACTACTTCGACCCTGAACTTAATACGAAGCTAGAGACAGACTCTTCTAATAGAGTAATAGTAGGTATATTCTTCTAATAATATAGTAATCAGTAGTATTCTATAGGTTTTTACTCCTATGTCTTAGTCGGCTATGAAGCGAATTAGGAAATCTATAATAAGGAATTATTTATAATTATCAAAGCGTTTAAGAAGTAGAGGCCTGAACTTATATCGTATTAGAGCTATATCGACGTATACTCGGACCATAGATTCTTAGAATACTTTATAATAACTAAGCTACTTACGGCTAAGTAAGTATAATAAATAGAATTCCTATCCAACTTTAATTTCTAGATCCGATTTATATCTAGAATAGTAAATTAAAAGACAGATATCCTAACTAGACGCGAGTAAGATATTAAAATATAGGATTAGGTTAAGTTAGACAGCCGCTCGCGTACCCTTTTCAGACCTGTTAGGTTAGACCCCCGAATCAATACCGACCTTACTTAAACCTTTTTATAAAAATAAGCGACATCTATTAGTACGATTTAGCTAGATATTATACTAAAATCTAGGTCGGACCTGATTTAGAGGCTAAAGACAAATAATATACAATCCTTCTAGGAAGAGCGTAGCTAACTTAAGAACGGTTATACTATCTTACTAGATAATTTACTCCTATTTAGAAGACGGCTTTATATCTAAAGAAACACTGAACTCTATACAAATCTAATCTAAGAAGTCTACAACCAAGTATCTAGTACTTACCTAAGTGCTCGAAAGATATACCAGTTATTAGCTTCCGCCTACTACTAGATCGGCATAGGTTTAGACTATAAAGTGTACGTAGCTAACTACCGAGCGTATAGATACTCTTATCCTCGACAGACTAAATAGCAAGGGTTTCTTTACCTACTACCAGTTCCTAATTACCCGATATAGCATTTATATATAGATTTTAAGTCCTTTCTAAAAGACAAACAAGGATATAACGCTATACTAGTATTCATCGACCGCCTCGGAAAGGATTTAGTATCTATTCCCTACTATTCTACAACCGACGCTAGAGGATTAGCTCAACTTTTTATATAGTAGATCTATCGTTTTAGACACTATTCTAAATCGATTACGTCTAATAGAGGACCTTAATTCGTCTTAGCTTTTTAGACGGAATTCTATTATATTATTAGTATTAAGCTTAAGCTCTCTATAGCTTACTATAAATAAATAGATAGTTAGACAGAGATTATAAACCGATATATCGATTAGAGACTAAGGCCTTTCGTAACCTACTACTAGGATAATTAGAGCGAGTTAATCCCTCTAATAGACCGAGTATAAATAACCCTCCTATACTTCTTAATCGGTATAACCTCTTATCAGCTTAAGTTCAGACTTAATTCGAGAACCTCGTAGGACTAGAATACTCTAAAGACTTCTATTCCTCGGGAACGATTAAATTACGATAAGGCAGCTAAAATAGCCTAACGTATATACTCGGCCTAGAACGTAGCTAAAGACAATATAACTAAAGCCTAGTAGAGAATATAAGATAATACGAATTAATACTAAAGAGCTATCGACTAGGATGTTAGTAATAAAGTCTACTTATTAATAAGGAACCTTAAGATAAATCGACCTAGCTAAAAGCTAGCTAAGTAGTAGACAGAACCTTTTGAAATACTAGAACGTGTAAGATACTCTTATAGGTTAAAGCTCCTAGAAGGATTATTAATTTATAACGTTTTCGCTACGAATATACTATCTAAGGACCCGAATACCCCCCTACCTAGATAGGAAGCCCTAGAGCTACTCTTAGAGATTATTTAAAGTATATAAGAATAGGAAGTTTAAGAGATTCTCGCTAGTAGACTTTTTAGGAGACAACTATAGTATTAAGTAAAATAGGTCGGCTATAATTCAGACCCTACTTAGTATTCTACTAACAATTTTTAAGGTTTACTATATCGATTAAAGGACTTCTACGTTAAATACCTAGAGCAACTAGGACTACCCCGACTCCTCTCTAAATAGATACGTATATAGGAAACAGATAAGGATAAGTAAAGAGTTTATTATTCAACTAAACAACTCTTAAGAATACTACTAATCCTAGTTACCTCTAAGTAACTTAAAATCGACAAAGTAGAAGAATAAGAAGACAACACCGAGTTGCTACTGAACAGGATCTAAAGCTCAACCTCCTCCGCCTCAGCTGCCCCGTTAGCCAGCTGTGTAACAGCAGCCTCAGCCTCCTCCTTATTATCCTCGTCCTTATAATCCTCCTCCTCGCCATTCTCTCTACCGAAAGGGACCTGAACCGGCTTATCCCTAGGAACCCCCTCTACCTCCGCGTGCTTACGCTTCTTGCTCTGACGACCACCCGCGACCCGCAAGCTCTTTAGATAGGCTTCGAAGAGGTCCTAAATCTGGACCTGCATAGCATTACCGGCCTGTTGGAATGTTAGTCTAAAATCACCTCCGTAACCGCACCGACCAAGGGAGGAATACTTATAGCAACCTCGACGCGAAGCGCCCGAGTCTCCTCGAGGAGCGAGTACTACAACTCCGTTATAGTCTTAGGTGCCTCCGTAGCAGCAACGACTATGATCTTGTTAATAGCCTTAGCAGCCTTCTTAATCGTAACCAGGCTTTCTAAGAGCTATAAGATAATAAACTCCTTCTCTACGAACTAGGGCAACTATAATAGTCAGTATAGGTTTAGACTTAGTTTAAACTCAGGACTGCTTACTAGGACATAAACGGCGTTCTGCCTAACGTAATACTCGCACTTCTTAGATATGTCTTTTACGAAGACATACTCGTGCTCCCTGTCTCTAGCTTTTGCCTAAAGGCACCGAACGCAGCAGACGCGGTAGGCATCTAGAAAGGTACCAGCAGGGCAAGGAAGAGGCATTATACTATATAAACTGATTAGCACTCCGAATCAGCCCCGACTCTGAAGGTGAAGACTTACGTTATAGGTGTATATGTATTATATGTTTATATGTCTAAAGACGTTAGTATAGGAAGATATACCTAATCGGAGGGTATTCTTACGATTTGATTTATTATTATTTATTAGAAAGGAAAGAGGAAAAGAAATCAGAATCGAGGGCGAGTTAGCTACTAATATACAACTGACAACAATAGCTAGCGTATTACAATTGTTATTTATTACTATTATTATAAACAGTAATAGCGAATAAGTCGTAAATACTACTACAGCCTACCGACTCCTACCTAATAGCTAATTAGATCTCTTTTTTCGTTTGTTACTATTATTATATAAAAGACAACTAATAAACTACAATTTAAACTATAAACGATAATACTGCCGCTTATAGACACCGCTTACCGATATCGTACCGATACTGCACCGATAATACGAAGCCTCGAGGACGAGTCTTTTTAAGAAGGGGGGATGTGATAGAACTATCAAGAATTAATCGGAATTAGAATTGCCGAGTCTACGTACCGAATAGGATACGATACAGATGTTATTTCGGGTTTTAGAAAAGCCAGATAGCTTCTAGACTTACTATTATCCGAACCTCTTATAAATAGCTGCCTCCTCTCTATCGGGAAAGACTAATTTAGTCTTTTCCTTCGTATCAGAGCCTAGTATTCGGATATGTCATTCTATCGAACGCACTTCTATATACCTCTTGTGTAGTAGTATCCGTTTCGTACCGTTATAAATTACTACTTTAAGTAGAATATAAATCATCGTTATTAATAAGTTTATTAGAGTTATTAGAGTTAGTATCTAACTTATTAGAGATAGATCTTAGAATATATAAACCTAAATAAGATAAGACATAGATATTTATTAGAATTTTTAAAAGAGGAAATAGATAGATATATATAGAAAGCTAGAAACCTAACTTTTAAAGCCTATATTCTACTTAAGGAATTAATTCTACTATCTTAACTACTTATATAATAGTATAAAACAACTAAGACCGAGTAACTATAGTTAGTACTATTACTAGAAGAGAAAGTATTAAATTTAAGAAACTAGGACTAGAATAGATAGTATCTAATAACTACTCTAAGAAGAGAGATATATAGATAGTTACTAATCTAAAGAGAGATACTACTAAATAGTAATAGTATTACTTAGAAGGATTTAATAAATATAATAGATATTTAAAGTTAGATATTATTACCTATCTACTTAGTTAAGATTATAAATTAGTAATTAACGAGAAATATTAAGTCTTAAGAGTAGAAAAGAGAGTTACTATAGTATTTAAAGGATTAGAGGATTAGTAGATATTTAGAGTTACTAAGATAGACCTCTTATAATAGTACGAAACGGATACTACTACAAAAGAGGTATATAGAAGTGCGTTCGATAGAATAACATATCTAAATACTAGGCTCTAATATAAAGGAAAAGACTAAATTAGTCTTTCCTAATAGAGAGGAGGTAGCTATTTATAAGAGGTTTAGATAATAGTAAGTCTAGAAGCTATCTAGCTTTTCTAAAACCTAAAATAATATTTATATCGTATCCTATTTAGTATATAGACTTAGTAATTCTAATTCCGATCAATTCCTAATAGTTCTATTATATCCCTTCTTCTTAAAAAAGACTCGTTCTTAAGTCTTTATATTATTAGTATAGTATTAGTAGTAGAAGGATTGTCGTATATATTATTTAAAATATAGTTTATTAAGTAAGGTGTTTAGTAAAAGATAGGATATAAGTTATAGCTAGCCTTATTCGTAGATATTACCTATATTAGGTGTTTCCTACTAAAGTAAAGTATTTACTAAAAGAGTATATAGTCTAATCCCTTGATTATCTAGAGGAGATTTAGATAGGAGTTAGAGGCGAAAAAGTTAGAATTTAGAAGTCGATATTATAGAAGATAGTAATAACTTAGCTAAGAGATTACTTATTCTTATCTTTTATTCTAGTAGATAATATACTTCTTTAATTTATAACTAATTCGTATCTAATTTAAATTAGACTTCTAGAATCTAGCTAGAAGGTAAAAGAAAGTAAGGACTCCTTACTAAAGTAGAGAGTTAGTAAGGTTTCAGCTAGCTAAATAAGTTAATTCCTAGTAGAGTTAAGAAGTATTTTAAAATGTTTTAACTATTTATTACTAATAATTAAGTCTTACTATCCTAGATCTAGAATAATAAAGAGGTAGTTATAGATATAACGTTGATCTAGGTTTAGATATAGTTATATAAACTATATTATCTAATACCTCGTTTTCCTACTAATTTAGAGTACTTTATAAGAACTTGGTTTTATCTTCTCTTTAAATAGTAGAAAAGGATTCGTGTTTAAGTAGTAGGAGGTCTAGTATTATATTAGATAAGGATTAAAAGATAGTCTTTTTAATTAAAGTAGTTGTCCTAACTAGCTTAGTCGTATTAGCTATATATAACTTAGCGTTTTAGTGTTTTTCCTTATCTAGAGCTAGAAGATCTACTACTATTTCGATGAAGTTATAGTTCTAACGTCTCTTAAGTATAGTAGCTAAGTTTCGTAGCTATAGTATAATCTTTTCTTATATATAGAAGAACTATTCTAACTCTAGTATCTCTCTAAGTATAGCTATACTTGAAAAGCGACCGCTGAAGTTAGTAAACGTTTCTTTACCTTTAGTATCATCTATCTATAAAGCTTAGAAGGCGTTCTATATATCCTCTATCTTATATCTAGTTAAGAAATATAAATCTAAAAGTTTAATTATATCTTAATAATTATAGAAAGTAATATAAATCGACTTAGACTCGTATCTAGACTTAAGGTAGTTCCTAGCGTAGCCTGTAGTTATTCCCTAGATAAGAGCCTTTCGAGTTAGTATAGTATTATAATAATCAGCGTTTACTAGGAGTCTATTATATACTAATATCTTCTATTATTAGTAGGTAGGTAAGGTACTGTTATTCAAGGGTTTAATCCTTTCTATAATCTTGCTTTTAACAGTTTAGAGTAGAAGAGGATTCAGAGTACCTTCTAAGGCTAGGAGAGTAGTCTGCTATTAAGAGAAGGTATTAGAGATAGTAGTATCTCTTAAGCAAAAAGGGTCTCGTATAGTACTTAGAGGCGAAAGAGGCTCTAGATCGATTTAGAGTAGATTTATAGAGGTAAGTTAGAGTTTGCTTATTATCCTTTCTAACTATATAAACTGATCGTTGTTATCTTAAAGTTTTTCTTCTAAGCCTTATACTATATCTTATATCTCGTCTACGTTAGAGAAGTCTTGTTTATCTTTAACTTTGTTATTATTCTAAGACCTCTTAGGTTTTAGTATATAAGTGCGATTCGTAGACCTTTTAGATAGAGGCCTACTAGTTTCTCTAGTAGGTTACTTAACGCTTTTAAGTAGAGCTTTAGAATTCGATATATCGTATATCGATTCGAAAAAGAGAGAGAGGGGTTAAGAGGTAGATTTAAGAGCCTTTTAGGTAACTATATATCGTCGACTATCTATATCTTATATAGTAATCCCTATATAGAGAGGGTTATTAGGAGTCTTAAGAGTACTCAGCATAGTCTACTTTTATTAACGTAAGAATCGCCTACGATTTTACTAGCTAACTGTTTAGACACCAAACCCCGGTATTACTAGCTGTCTAAGTAGTCTCTAATTACCTAGCTATTTAAGGTTGTTAATATACTAATCTAAATCTAAGCTAAATCGAATTCGAAGCAGGTACGCTAGCACGCTCGAGTAAGATATTATAATAGGCTATCCCTAGTAGAGTCGAATTTAGTCTTTTAATATAATAGTATAAAACAGATACTACTACAAAAGAGGTATATAGAAGTACGTTTAATAGAATAACATATCTAAATACTAGGCTCTAATACGAAGGAAAAGACTAAATTAGTCTTTCTCGATAGAGAGAAGGCAGCTATTTATAAGAGGTTCAGACAATAGTAAGTCTAGAAGCTATCTAGCTTTTCTAAAACCTGAAATAACATCTATATCGTATCCTATTCAGCACGTAGACTCGGTAATTCTAATTCCGATTAATTCCTAATAGTTCTATTACACTCTCTAGAATATCTCGTTCTTTATATAACCTTTAAGTCCTTAGTAGAAGTAAGCTTTAAGAGCTAAGTCTTTCTATTCTACTTTACTAGCGAACTATTAGAAGCGTGCTATATAGTTAGTAGCTGACTTTTCCTATTATAATTCTAATAATTATTATTCTATAGTTCTTTCTATATTAATATCTTTAATTACCTTTCTAATCTTTCTCTTAAATCTAATCTAGGTCTTAAAAATCTTATTTATTTCGTTCTAATAATCTTCGGCTTAGTCCGTTCTTAGAGATTTGAGATAGTCTTATAAGAACGTCTTAATCTAGTTAAGAGCTAGTCTACGTAAGAAGGTAGTAGCCTATATCGTCTTTTCTAGGTTATTAGTAAACCTTATAAGGTTAAAGATAATATATATCTTATACTAGAGTAAGAAGCTCTAGAGCTTAGTTCGCTTACTAAGGTAAGAGTCTAGGATCTTAACCTTGATTCGATTATAGTATATAGATATAGTAGCAACTGCCTAAGTTAGTACTACTAAGCTAGTAGCGGAAGCGGGTGTCTAACGTAAAGTTATTATAATAGTATTAACTTTAAAAGCAGGTACTTAAAGTATAACGAAACTAGTATCTAACTATAAAGGTATCGAGTTCGACGGTTAGTATATAAGTAAAGAAGATAGCTATTATATTATATTTACTTAGAGGTAAACTCGTTACTTATATTAAAGATATTAAAGTAGTATAATAAGATTAATAACTAAAGTTAAGTACGAAACTCTTATCTAATAGCAGACGTGCTAGTCTTATATAGAACCTTCGTTTTCTAAGTATATCACTTCCTTTTATCTATATCGCTTATATTACTTATAATCTAGGCGATATAGACGATTACGTTATATAACTATATATAACTTCTAATAATTCTATAATAGTAAGATCCTAGAATTCTTAAATATTCTATATATTACTAATTCTCTTTTATATTATCTTCTATTCCTTAGACGTTATATCTTATCTTATTAGAGTACTATCTAGACTACTTACTATATTCTATGATTTATAATACTAAGGACCTCGATTAAAGATAATACTTTCTAAGATTCTATAATATTATAATATATATTATAAGTATAGCCTAGCTATCTACTTAGCTATTACTTCCTTTTAGTATAGAAAAGAGATAGATTATTTAGATAATCAGTTAATAACTACGAATACGTTATCAAAGCTATACTTATTATCAAGGGTTACACCTGTAGAATAAGTCTCGGAGTACTCCAGCGACGCATTCACGTGACCTCGCTTGGCAACGCATAGACGTAACAGAACCTTCGAGAGTACTCTTAGTAGAACTCTCTAGAAAGAGCTAACTAAGTATATAAGTTAGTAAGGACTCTAGCTTAGAAAGGATAATCGAATCTTCTTATATATAGACAGCCTCTATAGTTTAATTTATTAGCACTTGCTATAAGCTCTAATATTAGATTCGATTTAAAAACAACGGGCTTTTATAGTAATATTAGAATACATCGGGCTATTTTAGTAATACTAGAACATATCGAGCCTTTATAGTAATACTAGAACTTACAGGCTATTTCACGGCATTTATAGAACTTACGGATAATAGGAGAACTATAAGAAGGCGGTATACTAAATTAGCTACCTGCCTGGTTCCTATAGTATGTTTAAAAGTAGTAGAATCAGTTAATATCTGCCTAAGAGAACGATTATCTACGGATTACGAATAAGTAAAAGAAGAATAAGAAAGCTTGTTTACAGATAGTCTATAACGATAATAAACCTAGGAAATCTCTTCCTCTACTACTGGAATTCTATAGAGACTTAGACAAGCTAGAAGCTTAGTTATAATAAGTATAAGCTAAAATCGAAGTCGACTACTATAGATATACTAAATATATTAAGTTTTAGGTACTTAATAGATCTCTATAGAGTAAGGCGCTCTATAGAATAGAAGTATAAGTATAGGAATAGGGTAAGCTAGAGCTAGCTAATAGTAGTGATTTCTTAGATTAAGTAGAGTTTATGTTTAGAGACTTATAAGCTAAGGAAAGAGCGTAACGAAAGCTGGAATCCTTCTACTAGAGCTTAAGACTATTCCTAGAGGTCTTTATAGAATAGTAAGCTCTACTTATAAAGTCTAGAGGAGGATCTTAGCTAGATAATATAAAGAAGGTGTCTCTTAACCGAATCCTTAGTAATGAGTTAGTTAAGGTAATAATTATAGTTCCTTCTTAATCTAACTTCGAGTCTTACTACTCTATTATTAAAGAAACGGACGACTGCTTAAGAGCTTATAAAGCTTAAATATTAAGATCTAGGGCCTAGACTCTCCTAGAAATACTACGGACCTCTTAGAAACGCTCGACGGATACTATATAGTAGGTAACGAGTAGTAATATCGCTAATAGACTGAAAGTTACCTATAAGGCATCTGTAGAGGGTATAGATTAGGAACTAGCACCTACTAAAGTCTTAACAACTAGTACTAAGCGTACTAAATAGGTGTCTTAGGAAGAACGAAGCAACCGTGCTTATACTAGTCGCTGTCTTTACTATAGAGCTACTAGTTATTTTGTTTAAGAATGTCTATATAGACTACTAAGGCGACCTATAACAGCGGATTCGGTCTATAAACAGAAGGTAGAGGTTAAGGAGGTAGTGTTAGAATTAGAAGAAGAAGATAGTAATATCTTCTCGGATTTAGAAAACTAGTAGCTCTTGTTAGAAAGCGTAGACAGAGGCGACGAAGAGAGTTGTTAGTAATAGACACTTAGAGACATTTTAAGTAGGAATATATAGATGAAAAACCTCTTCTTATATCGGCTCTAGTAAATAGAGTAGCTACTTTATAAGCCTTAGTAGATTTAGAGTGTTTAGTCTATAAAATTGTTTTAGACTGTTTTATCCGTTGTTATTAGCTCTCTTATATATAAATTATACTAAGGTATTTATAGTTAGTAGAAGGAGTATTAGAGGATACTATATTCTAAGTAGTATCTTTTAACATAGATATTAGAGGCTACTAGTAGAAACGGGTTTATACTTACGTAGTCTCTAAGATCGAGGGCTATAAAATAATTCTAGGAAAATCTTAGTTAAGGAAAGAGCGAGCTTTACTTAACACTACTAAGGGATACTTACTCTTCTAAGACTCTAGGTTAGAAGTTTATAGTAAGCTAGAAAAGTCTTACTTTTATAAGTAAGTAAGCGTAGCTGTCTTCTACTTTCTTATAGATCGTAAACGTAAGCTATAAGTTTTCTTAGCTAGTCTTATAAATATTAGTAAAGCGTTAGTAGAGAAGAAGTATATAGACCCGTAGACAAAGCTGCCTAGCTAGATCGGTCTAGAATTCTACTTAGCTTTTAATAGAAAAGAAGTAAATAAGTTACTAGTATACTAATAAGGAATTAATTATAGTATTAAGCTTTTATAGACAGACAGCGGATCTAAGGAGACAGTCTTATAGAAGCTACTCTATAATATATTACGAGACGAGCTGTTAGTGTTCTATAAAACCCTAATAGAGCTACTAGATAAGGAATTTATTCGAGTAAGCAACTCTCTAGTAGCTATGCTAGTACTCTTTATATAGAAGCTAGGAGGGGGTCTACGGTTCTATTATAACTACTAGGTACTGAATAAGTTAACTTATAAAGACTGCTATCTATTACCCTTAATCTAAGAGATACTTAACTAGATTAGATAAGCAAAGTAGTTTATAAAAATAGATATTATTACTACGTTTTATAAGATACGAATTAAGAAGGGAGACAAGTGGAAAACGGCTTTCCGAATATACTTTAAGCTTTTTAAATAGCTTATTACCCCTTTTAGGCTTATAAATACTACTAGCACTTTCTAGCGGTATATTAATTATACGCTTTAAGAGTTCTTAGATAACTTTATCTTAGTATATATCGACGATGTCTTAGTCTTTATAAACAGCACCTATAACTAGCACCGCGAGTATGTCTATAAAGTAATACAAAGGCTTTAAGATACTAGGCTATAGCTTAATATTAATAAGTACGAATTTAAAATATAGTCTACAAAGTACCTTAGGTTTATTATAAAAGTAGGGAAAGGTTTATAAATAGACCTAGCTAAAATATAAGCTATTATAGATTAAAAAGTACTAATAATAGTAAAAGGCGTTCTTAGCTTCCTAGGATTTGCGAATTTCTATCGACGGTTTATTACAGACTTTTTATAGATTATAGCTCCTCTTTATAAACTTATTAAAAAGGATATATCCTTCTAATAGATAGACAAAGTAAATAGAGCCTTTGAACAGTTAAAGCAGGCCTTTATAGAGGCCCTAGTACTAGCTTAGTTTAACCTAGATTATAAGACAGTCCTAGAGACAGACTCCTCTAGATATTACTTAGGAGACGTGCTCTCTTAAGTAAAGAATAACGTCTTACAGCCTATAGCCTTCTTCTTAAAGAAACACATACCTACTAAATATAATTACCTAATATATAATAAAGAGTTGTTAACTATTATTCGTTATCTTAAGAAATAGGAAGCAGAGTTAAAAAGTATTAGATAGTTTATAGTACTTATAGATTATAAGAATCTTAAATACTTTATAACAGTCTATAAACTGCCTAAAAGATAAATATAGTAGTAGTTAATACTTAGCAAGTTTAACTTAATAATCTAATACTGCCTAGGTAAAGAGGGAGGACTACTAGATATATTAATAAGGAGGGACTAGGACCTTCTAAAGGAGGGAGATAAACGCCTTAATTATAGAATAGTATAATTAATTCTAAATAGAATAATTTAAGGAAATACTATATAGCTAGTACTAGTGTTAATAAACAGGAGGAATCAAGTAAGCGACATAGCAACGTAGTAAGCGTTTATAGACCAACTATAGAACCTCTAGGAAGAGGGAAAGGTATAGGACAAGGACTTCAGACGTCTTATAGACACTGTCTACTAAGGAGATAGGGTGTTTCTAGTAGACCTCGCTTCTCTAGTTAAAGTCTCTATCTCTAACTACTTAGTTGATAAGAACGGTGATTTACGGTTTAGAGGTAGACTATAGGTCCCCGACTATAAGCTACTATAAACTACAATTATATAAGAACTCTATAATTCTATACTTATAGGCTATCCTAGTAAGAACAGGACAATTATAATAGTCTTAAGAGAGTTCTTCTAGCTAAACCTATAAACTATAGTTAAGCAGTTTATCTATAACTATAGAGTTTATAGACGTACTAAGGTCTAGAGAGATCGTAAACAAGGCCTACTTCGTCTCTTACTAATTCCTAAGTAGTAATATAAGAGATCTCTGTTAACTTTATTAGACTACTACTTATAAGTAAAGGCTCTAATATAATAGTAGTGTTTATAGACCGTTTAGGCAAAGAGATGCTTCTTATAGCTTATAACTCGACTATATTATCAGAGGAATTTGCTCGCTTATTTATTACTACACACTATAGCTTATATAGACTACTAAGAGCAATAGTGTCTAATAGAGGCCTGTAATTCATTAGACAAGTATAGAAGACGCTTTATAACTTCTTATAGATTAAACGACGGATCTCTATAGCCTTCTATCTACAAACTAACAGGTTAACGGAACGGGCAAATACTAAAGTCGAGACGCTTCTACGGTAGTAGATTAATATAGCTTAGGACGACTAGGCCGACTAGCTACTAGTAGTATAGCTAGCTTTTAATAGACAGGATTTAATATTAACAGATATAAGCCTCTTCTAACTCAGCTACGGCTATCTGTTATAGACTATCGACCCCTTAACAGACGTCGTAGCACCTATAAATACAAAAACACTAAGTTAAAAGAGCGAAGTAATAGTAGTAAAGATTAAAGCTATTATAGAATAGGTATAATTATTAATAGCAAGGGTATAATAAGACTAGGAGACTTAAGCAAATCGTTTACAGAATACCGCTCCTATATATAAGGTTAGAGACAAGGTTTACTTAAGCTTACGAAATATATAGACAGATAGAGCTAGTAAGAAACTAGATACTCGATCCGCTAAGTTCACAGTTATCGAGGTTATTAGCCTGTCTATATATAGGCTAGACACCTCGCCTAGTATCTACAATGTCTTTAATATAGACTTATTAAGGCTAGTAGCTATAGACCCGCTGCCTAGTTAAATTACAGACGATGATTAACCACCTGTAATATTAGTAGACGATACTATAGAATAGTAAGTTAAAAGAATACTAGGTCAACGGCAAAAGAAGCTCTTAGAGAAAGGCTCTTATACTCGACTCGAGTATAAGGTTAAATAGACAGGATACGCAAACCTAATATAGGAACCTACTACTGAGTTAGAGGACATAGTAGCCCTAGACACCTATCTTTAAGAGTAGGAAGAGGGGTAATATCAAGGGTTACACCCGTGGAATAAGTCTTAGAGTACTCTAGCGACGCATTCACGTGACCTCGCTTGGCAACGCATGGACGTAATAGAACCTTCGAGAGTACCCTTGGCAGAACCCTCTAGAAAGAGCTAACTGAGTATATAAGTTAGCAAGGACTCTAGCTTAGAAAGGATAATCGAATCTTCTTATATATAGACAGCCTCTGTAGTTCAATTCATTAGCACTTGCTATAAGCTCTGACACTTATTAGCTAGAAAGGATTTAAAGTCTATAGCTATATATTACTATATATATAATAGAACTAGAAGTAGGTATAGATAGCTAAAGGTCTTATCTCTTAGTATATCCGCTCTTCGACATTTATAACAGTTATATATGTATTATATAATATTAGACTTTATATTTCACTAGATATATCTTAAGTAAAGGATCTAGTAGATCTTATCTCGTCAAAGGTAGGCTAGTAATACTTAATTGTATACTTCGTAGATTACGTCTATCTATAAAGTGTCGATATCTAGTACTAGAAGATCAACTACAAAATTGCTAAGACAATTCTCGTGGAGATGTAATAGTTGGTGGTGACAAGCTCACTCTTTTACCCGCACAACGTTGCATCATTCTCTCTTTTGCCGGGCAAGGTATACGCCGCACACTATAACCTTCCTCCCACCACTCCCCAGACTGGACCGATGTTCCGAAGAACTGTCTATGTCCCACTCCACAATACTTGCTGAGAGCGAGACAAATGACCGGTACCTGCTAGGCCCACCAAATGAACTATATGAAAGACACTTTTGAATTCACGATTCGTTTCTTATATATATTAGATAATTCATTTCATAGAGTATAATTAGTATAACTTCATAAAACGTTTTATGAAATTCATATAAAATAATTCGGCCTGGATTGATAATTATCCGAGTCACGTACGAGGCAAGTGTAAGGCACGTGCGAGGCAAGTGTAAGCCTAAACTCATTTACCCCTTAAAACCTACCCCAACTATCACGTAGCCTAATATATAGAATATATGAAAAGTTATGAAATTCATATATATCTTGGTTTTATTTCAACTAGTTCACGAAAATAAATCGAGCCTTGAATTCAATTCAAGTACACCTTGTTTCGTGAATTTTCACTATTTCAAGTTCTTTTGGGGGCCCTAGTACCTGCATATATTGAATTACCCCTAAACTCGGAGCCTTGGACACGGAGAGGCATTCTCTTGGGATTAGACCAATTGAAGTGAACTTCTAACCAAGGGTGGTTTGAAGTACTCTCCAACTGTAGAAACAAGTTCTGCTGACTTCAAAATGCCAAATTGCAAGTAGGTCAGCGACGTAAGCCGAACATTAAAATGCCATGGCAAGATAAATTTTCTGCACTCGCTGACCACTTCCACAATATGGGAAAATGAAACACCATGGTGAAGTATCAGGTGACGCTTCTCGCACACATCCACCAATAAGAACGAGATGGGGGTTGCGGCATTGGCAATGCAGAATACTCGGTGTCGGCCGACTCACTCCTATGTTTCTCGCACCCATTTTATTCTTTTTCTATTATTACAAGCCGTGTTTAGTAAGGCTTATTAAATAGAATGAACTCTTTCTTATTGGTAGTTTGAGGGTGCTGCAACTTGCCAGCGACTTGGAGGTGGGAGTATAAATTGCTGGGGAGCAAATGCGTAGAATTGAAAAGATGACAAACATTGCTCGGTTGACAGAAAAAGAAAGAGATCGACAAAATGGTACAGTATGACAGTGTAGATGGAAGCCAAAGACCAGTAAGCTTGAGCTATCTTTGTGTCACTTGCTGAATGTTAAACCCAGGTACTTCTTGGACGCTTTGGAATGAGAAGAAAATTGTTGATTTCCCTCGATCACTTTGCCCTCCCTAATCACTTGCATTCCAAATATCCCCTCTCACAACAGCCACAATAAATGTCAGTGTCTACCTACTATCACACTTTCCGAGACTAATGAGAAAAAAGAATAAATTTCCACCAAAGAGACCTAAACCTTTTTGTCGACAGAACTTGGACAGTTACCTCAACACTGTGACACCACCCCAGAAACAGCTCCTTTACCTCCTATTACACCAAACATATCTGATCTCTAGTCTGATTTTTGACATCTAAGAATTTCATCATGTGCTGATAAGCGATACCCCCATGTTTTCGAACTAAAGAGTCATCTGAGTCTTCATCCTAAGTTATCAACCTTTTGGGATACATGGAGGGCGTGCTTTGGTGCATCTATCCATTCCAATGCAAGCTCGGCTACCACGTCGGAGGAAGTGTGATCAGAGGTAAAAAAACAGCGCTCCTATCGTCTGGCTTCTATGCTAGACTGGGAGAACTCTTTCTGGCCGGATTTATCTTAGAACTAGTTTTGGAGTTACTTGGAAACCTTGTACTCCGAGATATTACTTGGGATTATGCTCGGAGATATTGTACTCAGAAATACTGCACCAAATATATTTACTCCGAGATATTATCCGAGATATTGCATGCACTCGGAGATACTGCACTCGGAAATATTGCACTCGGAGATATTCTCGGAGATATTTTCCTCGGATATATGATACTCGGAGATACTTGGAAATGTTACGCTCGGGGACATGGATTCGGAAATATTATGCTCGGGGGACATTACACTCGGTGCAGGGAAATATTATGCTCGGAAATGTTCTACTCGTTTTACTCGAAGATATCGTGCTCGGAGATATCAAAAGTCCCCGAGAAAATTCAGTGCTATTAAATAGATTCTAGAAAACTATATCCGAGACCAGAGTGGCATTTCCAAGAAACATGTCCAAGATAATTCCGAAGTCAAAGGTATGGCTTCTTCTCCGTGTGAGAGATAAAGACCCCCGCATAACCACCATCAACAGTAGCCTTATTCACGAGCGCCAAAACCGACTTGACTGCATCCTCTGTCTTAGCAGGCCCCTGGAAGGTAGGTGAATACTCCTTGAACTTCCCAAACATAACCATAGCCGCCTTTCCTTCCTCCTCAGTTTCTATCCAAAAGTTAGCCACAAATTTTAGGTGTCCAGACGACTATACATACCAATATTTAGACTGCCGGTGTCGACCGCACCAGGGCAAATGGCCATCACAAGGACTCCCTTCTCACGGTAAATGGCACTGAACTTGGCCACGGCCATGTTCAGAGCTGCCTTGCTGATGGAGTAGGCCGGGAATTGGAACATATCAGCCTTGAGTGTCATCTCGGTGTCCGCGCCACCGGTGGAGATGGCAATGACTTTCTTGGCGTGACCCTTCAAGATCAGGGGCATGAAGATACTGAACAGGTGGACAGGGCCGATGGTGTTGACTCGAAAGTGTTCGATCAAATCTTCCTCCATGGCTTTTGGATCCTGGCTCCTGTAGAAGAATGAGTTTCAAATAGCTATAACCCGGGATGTCTATCCCCCCCACCGAGAACCTACAGAGTATCGAAGCCGACCAAGGCAGTCTTTGCTTGAAGCGCGGCATTGGCGATAATGTAATCAAGCGTCCCATTTGTTTTCTCCGAAACAACCTGGGCTGCTTTCTAGAAAATCTTTGAGTCAGTTTCCACCCTGGTATAATAAACAGACAACTCGTTTCGCTTACTTGTAATGCTTCAGGGTTCGTGGTGTCAGCCTGGACGATGTAGATATTGCTTTTTCCGATTTCAGCGGCCACCTTGGCCTCGACGGCGGCTTTGTCGCGGACGAGCCCGAAGACGGAGTTGGCTGGGTTTTCAGAAAGCTGGCGGAGGAACTCGAACTAGATGACAGAATTCTTTGTATTAGTGATGAGGTCTTGTCCATGAAATGGAATGAGAGCGTACGCCAACTCCACGAGAGACTCCAGAAATCACGTAGGAGGACATTATAACTGAACTTTTATCGTATATAAGAGTGAGAATGATTGAATGTTGGGTGTTTCTGAGACGTCGTTCGATGTGTTGATGAATTTGAAAGAGGAGCAATTGTGCGTGTACTTATATCGATTTGAACTCATCCTGAGGGGGTTGTTTGCCCGCTTTTCGATTTCAAATCTGTTTCTGTTTTTTGGTAGTATAATGTTTGCGGATGGATCTGTCGTGAGGTACTGTAAGCTGGGGACCCGCTATAAAATACCAAGACACAGAAAAGTTGCCGTTCTTCTGAATGCGGGACGACACGCGAGCAT